>VZTB01006132.1:83624-123106 GCA_013397245.1 Thryothorus ludovicianus | reverse complement strand
TGCTGCGCTGCGGAGCTGCCCCGAGCGGCGCGGGGCTCGCCGGCCGCCGCCGAGAGGTGAGCGGGGAGGCGGCGGAACGGGGTCGCGGAGCCTCCGGCCAGGGCTGGTGCCGGTATCTGCCGGTATCTGCGGTAAGGACCGCGACGTGGGGCCACGGGAGCCGCGTGTGTGTGAGAGGGGTTGCTGGAGCAATGTCAGGTCCATCGTGCTCTTTTCTCTTTCCTTGGCCCCCTTAATTCACCTCCCCTGGGCAGCGGGGAGGCCGGGCATATCCCCGTATCCCTTCTCCGTCTGTCGCAGAGGAGCCAACCAACCCTCATGCCTGCGTATTTAATTTTTTTTTTTTTTTGTCCTGCTGATCTGTTAAAAATCTAAATGACTCTTTACACTAACGTTTAGGGATGTGTAACAGCAGGAGATTGCTTCCCGCTATAAATTCTTCATGGCGTGCTGCCCCATCCAGCTAAAAGCACACGCAAGCCCTGGGTGAACATACGCGTGCAGGATTTTGCAGGGTGGAAGATGCTTCAAAAAAACTTGTACTGAATTTCTGTAGGTAGGTTTTTATGTCTGGTTCTTTAAAGCAACAAAAAGCAGACTCCTGAACCCAAACTCGCACGTAGCACAGACAATTATGGCATTAACTCCTGTAGCCAACTTTTTTCACCCATCAAGAAAAAATAGCTCCTCTAGAAATAATAATATTGTGTAAAGCTTTTCCATTACAATTAAACCAAACAATAGAAAACTGGAGCAAAAAGCTAGGAAAAAAATAGGGCAATAAAAAAATAGAATAGCAATAAAATAGAACAATCCTTCTGTATGATCTGAGAAGCAAAAGGGCTTTTCTGTTTTCCAGGGACTTAACCATCTGTCTCCCAAATAGGAATTAAGTGGAATGTTTGTGGAAAATAATAATTGTCACTAGTATTGACAAAGCAATATTTCTTCCCTTGTTTAACTGTTTGGCCCATCCTACTTGTTCTGTGTTCTCCTCTTCCCAGGGCCCATCACACAGCATTTATTCACTCTTTAATTAGGACATCCAGTGCATGCCAGTGAGATGCTGTGGTCATCCACTGCTAATGGCACTGTCTGATGAGAATCTGCAAAGAGCCAAGGACTGGTCCTGTGTTTGCCCCAGCCCCTCTGTGCTCTGCAGGACTTGCTCCGGGCAGTTTTGCCACTTGGAAGCTGGAGTTTGCAGGACTCTGCTTTGATAATATCAAAAAGCTGAACTCTGTAGTAGCTTCCTTTCTTCTACAAATGCTGTGTTTGCATCACTTTTCAATATAATAAATAGTCCAAAGAGATGGACAGACTTGAAATGTCAATAAATATTAGAGCACCAGTATTTGGCAGGAACATTCAATGAAAGTCATTAACTGGCTTTACTATGGTAAAGCAGGATTATAGTATTTAGGGCTGGCCTAGGTTACCATAGAGACGACAATGTGGTGAGATGACTGCACCCAGATCCTACTTACCAGGGGTTTCAGCATCCTGTAGTATCCTCTTGCAAGAGGATATTAGGGGCAGCTGACTGCTAAAGAAGGGTGTAATAAAACATGAAAGGAAATCCTGCAATTTCTTCTAAGGTTGAATTAAACTTTTTTTTCATACCTTTTTTTTTCTTAGTGGGATTCTTTGTGGATTTTACAGGGATTTTTCTGTTTATCTGTACTGACACTATACAGCATTGCAGTTGGGAGCCTGTTTCTTGCCTCTGAACAGAAGCAGAGAAAACATTTTGTACCACTTCACATGCTTGAAAATACCCATTTTAAAAATGAGCTCATTTTCATTGTATTTTATCTCATTAGCCTTCTCAGGACATGACATTTTTATTCCTGGTGTTTTATTTTTCAGTGAAATTGTCATCATCTATTATTTCTGCTTCATGTTTGGTCTCAATGTTGTTTTGTCAGGGAGCAGGAATGATTAGTTCCTTTCATTGCAGAAGAATTACTTTATAGCAGCTCAGGATTTTACAACCAGTTTAATCTGATGTGTGACTGAGCTGTCATTGAGCAGGAAGGGACCCTGCTCTTTCCCTAGCCTGGGCCATACATTCCTACCCAATTCTCTGTGCCAGAACTCTTCACCATGTGACAACACAGTGAATGGACAGAGATTTTGCCTTCCTCCTGCAGTTAATTAAGCAAGCACTCAGTTTACACTGCAGATGTTGGCATTGCAAGTGGGGCTAGTCCTGTGAACAGTGTTTAAATCTGTGTGTAACTCTGCAGAATCGGGACCAATTGGTTGGCAATGCTGCACCCTTTTCTTCATCCTGAAATGCTCCTTGGATGCTAACTGGCAGTTTTGGCTCCGGAAGGATTACAAGACTGGGTCAGTATTGTATATGGGGGATTGAGTGTTAATGCAAAAAAGAACTGGCTGGGTTTTTTTGCTCTGCACTACGCATTTGGTACTTTCCAGTTTCTTTCTTATAACCTCATCAGTGAGGATGGCAGGAATTCATGATTGATTAAATCAGTTTATTTAATGCAAAACAAGCACAAGAAAAAATCCAGTGGTTCTACAGATTTTGCACCGTATGTCAGGGGGAAAAGAAAGATGTATCACAGAAATGCTTTTCAGGTGTGATTCACAAGCTGCCATTGCTGTGCCTCTGGCTGAAACAGACAGGTTGACAACCTTTTTTTACTCACTTGGGAACACGCCAGAAACTGCAATCTTTCTATATAAATCAGCATATGTTGGTCAAGCAGCTTCCATGCTGTTATGTTGTCTGTCACAACATGATTTGCATTAATTGAAGTTATTTTACATTTACGCATTCATAGATTTGCACAAGCTCTTTGTTGTTTTCCTGGACACTGACTGCTCCAGGAGTACTTAAGGAGCTAGGTGAGTTTGCATGTCAGCTTTGGATCTCTAACTGCTGGAAGGCTCCTGGACTTCTGAATAATTTCAAGCTATCAGCCTGTCAGAGTTATACAATAGTTTTGGTTTTTTTCCCTTGGAAGCAGTTCTGCTTTTTTCTCTTTTCCCCTTTCTTGTAAGTAGATTGAAAAAACAGCCCAAAGCTCTGGAAATGAACTATCCTTTCTGCAACCCATATTTCAGGTATTAGACAGTAAGAACTAAAGGCCAACCCTTTGCTATGGGAGTGGCATTTGAACAACAAATGTTCTGATTCTGTCAGTCAACGACAGATCTGTTCATGGGAGAGATTTCTCTTATCCTGTAGCTTTCTTTCATCTTTCTTTTTACTGCAACTCCCTGCATTGCTCTAGTTCAAAAAAAAGCTACTGTTTACATTTGTCTGTATGGTTGTGGTGGATTAACCCTGGCTGCGTGCCACATGCCTACTAAAGCTGCTCTATTACTCCTCTCCTCAGCTGGACAGGGGAGTGAAAATAAAATGTAAGCCTCATGGGTCAAGATAAGCACAATGAGCTATCACTCACCAGTTACTGTTATGAGCAAAACCGAATTGACTTAGGGAAATCAGAGTAGGATAATGAGAAATAAAACCAAATCTTCAAAACATCTTCCCATCATACTTCTCTTTTTCCCAAGCTTAACTTTACACCTGAATTCTTTACCATTCCCCCTCCCCCAGGGGGACAAGGGCTGGGCATTGTGGTCAGTTCATCACATGTTGTCTCTTGCTCTTTCTTCCTCACCATCTTCCTCTGCTCCAGCAGGGGGTCTCTCCCACAGGAGAAGGTTCTCCACAAAATTCTCCAGCATCAGTCCTTCCCATGGGCTGCTGTTCTTCACAAACTGCTTCAGCATGAGTCCCTCCCATTGAGTACAGTCCTTCAGGAACAGACTGCTCCAACATGGGTCTTCTGTGGGCTCACAAGTTCTGCCAGCAAATCTGCTCCAGTGTGGGCTTCCTGCAGGGTCATGACATCCACAGCATCCACCTGTTCCCGTGTGGGATCCTCCACAGGCTGCAGGTGGATCTCTGCTCCACCATTAAAATCCATGGAGCTGCCTCACCATGGGCTGCAGGGGAATCTTCTCCAGTGCAGGGTGCACTTCTTCCCTCTCCTTCTGCACTGACCTTGGGGCCTGCAGAGTTGGTTCTTTCACATATTCTCACTCCTGTCTTCTCTGGCTGTGGTTTGCTCCTGCACAGTAACTTTTTCCTCGTAACTCTGTCCTCCCAGAGGCACTGCCACTGTCACTGATGGGCTTTGCCTTGGCCAGTGGAGGGTCTGTCCTGAAGCTGCCTGGCACTGGCTCTGTCAGACATGGGGAAGCTTTTGGCGGCTTCTCACTGAAGCCACCCCTGCAGCCCTCCTGCTGCCAAAACCTTGCCATGCAAACCCAGTAAAACAGTGTAAGAAATCCAGATGCTCATGAAGTTAATGGGGATTTTCACTGACTACAGTGGGATTGGGATTTAAAGTGATGTCAGATTCTGGCTTTATCAAAATTCTCTGTGAAACTTAGATGGCAGTTTCTAGTTGCAGGCTGCTAGCACAAGCCTTGCTCTCTTCAAAGCCACGGAAGTGAGCAGTACACAAACATACTTCTTCAATAACAATTGATAATTGAGTTTTGAAGTTTGGTTTCCACAGTAAATGTGGAAACAGTAAAAGTAAATGTCGTTTGAGTGTATTGTAGTGTGAGCTTTGGAGTTTCAGTGCCATGTGTCCCAAGAAGCTTTAAACTTTGATATAGGAAAATGAGGGCAAAGACTGTTCATGTTCATTCATGTGACAAAATTCACTGGTGAACTTGTTGTTCAGGATGAGGTCTGTACCACTCATTCTCTGACCTTTGAGGTAGGCAAGAGAGTTGGAAGAATCTGTTAGTCCAATACCTGGAAATTATTTCTGCCAAGACCTTTTGCAGCCTCATGGGAAATAAATACTTGGACTGTACCCCCAAAATCAGGCAACTTTTCACATGACAGTGCCTGAAAAGCCTCAGTATCTGCTTTGAGGAGATATTGTTGATGTGTATCTAAAACCTTTCCAGTTAGAAGCAACCAAAGTTTAGACTTTTGACTGAAACATCAAAATCTCTAAATTGTCAGAACCACAAACCAGGACCCCTGAATCTAAGCTTCTTCTCACACCTCCCAAATCATAACCATAAAACCAAATATCTCTTTTGCATTCTAGTGTAAAAGTGTTACTCTGGATCCTGGCTGTACAGCTCTGTCTAGATTGCAAACTAATAAAGGCAGGGAAGATGCTGCATATTTAACTGCATGCATTAGCAACCCTTTATTTTGTAGCACCTGCAAATGATAAGTTTGAATCATAGATTACTCAGACATACTACAGTCTTTACTTCTATTCTGTGTCAAAAAGTCCAAAAGCAGATGGGACAGTCCTGTGATCATCATCACCCTTCGTGGCTGTGTTGGCAGTCTGTATATCTCTTCAGAAAGAGCAAGGATCATTCTGGGGAAAGAGAATTCCAAAGTGAAAAGCAGCATGTTCATTTCTTCAAGGTATTCAGGATGATCTATTTGACACTTGCTTTTCCATCAAGGCCATTGGCCAAAACAGAGAAACTGAATAGACATGAGATGAATGATCTGAGCAGAACAACATTTTTGACCTAATTCATCCAGAAGTTACTGGCTTGGTACAGGAGTAAAATTCTTTGGCCTATTCTTGCAGGATTAAGATTGGATAACCTGGCAGTCTTTTCTGCTCCTTTAATTTAGACACCTGTCTGCACTGTTCAATGGAAAAAAAAAACCTTATAGTGGGAGATACTGAATTGCCTCATCTAAATTCTTGATGTAAAAGTTGAGCTTAGTCAGAGAAATCTGTGCCAGAAAACCTTTGCCTGAACACTCAGGCTCAGCATATGAAATTCACATTATTGTAAAAAATGCTATGCACCCAAGGCAGAAAGTGTCAGGCCATGGAAATAGAGTATTTTAATAGAAACCTATTTTATTTCTGTCTCAGAATGGTCAGCAAGTATTTGCTTCTACTAATGTAATCAGCATGTATTACACTCAATTTTCTCTTCTTTCCAATGATTATATAAAGTAATTTAATACTTTGTTAAGCCCTCAGTTGCATCATCGCTGCTAAAAGCATTCCCATTGTTTGGTGAAATCTGGGCTGAGAGCCTACAGGTACTCCTGATACAAAAGTACCTATAATTGCAGCATGCATTTCTGCTTTGAGATCAGTGGAAGTGTTTTCCAACCCTAGCACAAACCAAAGTGGCTTAGATCTGCAGGCAGTATAGCTGAGCCCTGACCCACTAAAGGCAATGGGAAGAAGTACAGAAACTTTGCTTTTGGCAGGGAGCAGAACCCAGGATTCTTCTTCCTCACCCTCAAAAACATTTTTTATTGTTTCTCTGAAAATTAATGCTGCTTTATTCTGAAGGAAGGTAATCCTTCTTTCATAGACTTGATGGTTTGGACACTTGGTTGATATTCGGGGGTTTTAGTCTTCTTGTCAGGCAAAAGAAGGGGTAGTGACAAGTTTCCCATTGCTTGGTGAGAGCTCCAATTATTATTGAAAGGCAAAGTAGCAGCAAGACTCAGTACTGCTATCTTTTAAAGTAATTTAAGTTTGTTTTGCAGAGGATTCTGGGCTGAGGCACCCAAAGCAAGAACTAAAGTCTGCTGATTGCACAAGCTAAGCACTTCATTACCATGGTCTGGTATTTTTCTACAAGGCTAGTCCTTGGTAGCTCTCATGCACTGACTTTTGAGGGTCCGTGTCAGCTGGCATCTAATTGTACCCACCCGTGCATATGTGTGCAGAAGCTGTGTGTATGTTCCAGATTCCATTCCAGGAGCTGGTTACAGGGAGATCAGCAGTGCTGTGCCAGCTCAGATGCACAGCATCAGTCTTTCTTGCAGGAGAACTGGGAGGTGCATCCCACCACAGATCAATTCTGTGTGGGAATATGGCCCTGTGTCTATCCACCATGGCCTGTTTCTCATGAAATAAATAAAAGAAGTCAAACTCCTGTGAGTCACCTAGTAGGTCACAGTCACAGGACAAACAAAAAGTGTATCAGCAGCATTTCTGCCATGGCAGAGAGAAGTCTGTGCAAGCTGATTCCTTTCCTTCTTTCAGATTAGGGCTGTCATGCTGGAGGTTTTGCTCTGCTATCTGATCTGGCCATCTTAGGTCTTATACCTTTGCTGCATTGCCAGCTGCCAGATAAAGCTGCCCTCACTGTCAGCCTTTGCCATGTTTAGCACTGTGGCAGATCTCTCCATGTTTAAATTCAGTCCGAAGTGTATGTGGAGACAATGTTTACAGGAACCTGGAATCTTTCTTGAAATCAAACTACCTGTAATGTAATTTTTAGTTGCAGCTAGAATGACTGTAAACCTTAAGTTTTAAGAAGTATCTGGACAAAGAAACCATATGTGATCTCCAAAAATGAGAAAGGTGCTATTCACCATGTATCTAAAGGACCTCTGCCTTTCTTAGCATCGCTTAATTTGCCAAAAAATCAGTGAAACTGTTCAGTTCCTAAAAGTGGGGCTTCTTTTTTCTCTTAAGTACCAGATACAGAGTTTATCTGAGAAAGAAAGTATTTTCGTTATTGCTTCCTCTAGAAGTTTTTCTTTCTTTTTCCTCAGAAAAAGGGAACTGTTTGCTTCCCTTTGAAGTCTGTTGTTACCTCTCACATTCAGTCTTTCTCAAGCACAATGGTGATACATTTTGGCAGATTTCTGGTGCTTTGGGCTCTTCAATCAGTATGTCCTTTCCATAATGATATAAAAAGCAAAATCCAGTTTTATCTTAGAGCAAGAATTTAATTTCCTCCAGAAATGTTGCCCCATCTTCTGTATTAAAGGCAATACTGAGCAGGCGTGTTGGAAGAGTCAATGGAGATTGAGTGGGTTCTGGAATTCAAAACTAAGCCTGACTCTACTTTGATTTTCAAAGTCTGTCTAAACTAATTTGCTGTTTTGCTTGACTTGGCTTCTCAGTGGATATTCTTCTTCTTTGTTAGTACCAACATTGCCAAAGTGTTTGTAGAGACTTTGAATATGTTTGCAATTTGTTCACAATACAGTTTAATACTGAAAAGCATTTCTGCAGTCAACATGACTGCATTACAGTAGATTACACACTAATGCTTAAATGAGGCTTTAAATCATCACAAGCTGATGCTTTGCTTCAAGTCAGTGCTCCTGGGGTATGGCAATTTCCAGAATTCAAGGTCAGAGAGGATTTCTAGATCAACTAGTCTGCTCCTGTTAATTTTTATTTACCCTTGCTTCCCAGCTGCCTTCCAGCAAGGCACATACTCAAATCCCTTTCATCCCATCAGAATAAGGATCTTCCCATGTCAGGTGAAATGTCCACATGGACCAGCATCCTGCCTCCTACATGAACCATAATCCAGTATTGACAGGAGTTTGTGGCAGGATGAAAATGTGTATTTCTCCATGGGATTCTTATTTGTCTTTGAATATTAATACCCTGACAGTTTTCTTACTCAGGATCCTTCTAAGCTGAATGCACTTTTTGGGTTTTATTCTATAGATTTCCTTGAGCCCATCCTTCACTCTCCCCATCAAGTATGGTAGACTTTAATTAACTACAATATGCTCTAGCAGTCTTTTGTTTTTTCTCCTCAGTAGTGTAAATATTTTGCTTTGTTTGCACTTGAACTTGGTTTGCTTAGGGTTTCTTCAGCAGCCTAAGAAAGCCTTCAGCATGCAGAATTTTCATGTGCCTGCACTTGTGCACAGTCATCAAGTCACAGAGCAAACATACCAAGCCCTGAAGATGTGTCACCTCTGCATTTCTCAGGCTGACTAAGGCTTGCTGTTCTAGTTCTCCAGGCTATTAGTACAAGCTTTTCTCCAAAGCCATGTGGCTATTAGAGGGTGCCTAGGCTAGGTGTCACCTTTTTGCTGGTGTGCAATGTGGAGAAAGAGTAACCCTTTGTCTAGTTGCAAAGGGCTGTTCTGGGTCTCTCACTAAAGTGTTTTTGTTTTGTTTTTTTAATGTCTCTGAAATAATTTGGTACTCTTCTCTGTCTTCACAGATTTTTAAATGCTACTTTCAAAATGTAAAGCTTTGAACATACATGCTTCCTTCCATTCAACCACCATGTTCCATTGCAAATCTACTAATGCTGTAGAGCAAAGGTAACATTTTCCCTGTGGGTACTCCATATTTCCCAGTACACATATTCAAGAATTGCATTCATCCTTTCACCATGCTGGTTATTTTTGGTACTACTGTCAACTTAATGTAGTGTTAGCTGTGTCCAGATATGGTGAAAGCAACCAAACTTCAATTTATCACAGACATGACCACATGCTCTCATATCTAGAAGTGTAGCTGTGAACCCATGTGTAGAATTAGAAACAATTCTGCATAAAAAGTTTTATTACATACAGTATGGAGTTGCCATGCCATACGTATCTCCTGACCTATAGTGCACTAGTGATAGAGACACCACATCAGCCCAGGAGTTTTTGGTATTGTAAACACTCAAAATCTGTTTCTGACTGTTCCTTTTTTTTAAAACTTTCTTTACTCTAAGGGATATTGGAGAGAACTTGCACTTAATCTTTGCTAGATTTTGCTTTTGTAGGAGTGTTATTTCCTTTCTGCTGTGAGAACTCCTGAGGGACACTACTCCTCCCTAACTATTTCTGAAGAGTCTAAACTGGAAGGAACTCAAAAAGATAGTTTCCTTTTCAGAGAATGTTTGTCTCTATGGATATCACTGTTAGGAAACCTTTTCTCTGGTCATGATGACTGTTTAGAACTTGTATAGTTTTAGTTCAGATTTGTTAGCTATAATATCAATTTAATCAGACTTTTGATAATATTTTTATTATGACTTATTTCCTCTGTCTTCCTCGCTGCCCAGACACACATATTCTTGTCTTCCTCTGAGTTACTGATGAGGAACTGCTGTCCACATGTTTCTTGTGTGGTGTAAGCTGCAATTCTTAAATGTTTTTTTTTCTTTGTGGTTGTATGAAAATGTTGTAGTTACGAGTTATAAAAAACCAATTCATACCTCTATTACATAATGTCAAAAAATTACAGCACCTTGAGAGGTCAAAATTTGCATCCACACTTGAGTGTGAAGGCAATACTATAAAAGCCATAAATCCAGCAATCAGGCAAGACAGTAGGATTGTATCATACCTAACTTTAAAAAAGGGAAAGAAAAAGAATTGTTCTTCCTGCTGTTTTTCTTGAGGTGGTGCATTAAAAGACAATTATACTTTTTTCTTACAGACAGGAGGTTAATCAAGTGGTTAAGATTTAGTTTAAATCTGTAATAGGATCCAAGCAGTGCAAACCTTTTCAGAGAAATGGCATCTTTATGCTCCAGATGTTATCCCCATCTACAAAGAGAACATTTTTTCCTCCAAATTTCAAAGATCTACTCAGTGACCAGGAGTGTTACAGACTATTTTTATAAGTATGCAAGCTACTGTACACTTGACTGCCTACACTTCACCCTGGCCAGTTCTACTTTTAAGTCATTGTTTAGTTTTAAAAATAAATATAAGGGATGTGTTTTCTCTTCTGATGATCCTGCCTCTTTGGATGCCTTAACCATTGCAATCAGATGATGCCCCTATCCAAAGAGACTTCTCTCATGAAGTAAAAATTTGGCAATCCAAGTTTTTATAAAAGCATTTTTTCTGGACTAAGGTGGAGCAGAATGGCATTCTGTCATTTCTGAACTGGTAAGTCTCCTGGGGAGGATAGCCTGCTTATGTAAATTAAGAGTTGTTTTTATGGTAGGGAAAACACTGCTTTTACTTACCATGAGACTGAGTCAGAGCCGTTTCCATTTGTGAACTGGAAAGAAGTAACCCAATTCCTCCCACATGCACATATTCCCTGGAGAAAGTGGGTCTTGCTAGAGGAGGTGGTTTGGATCAAAGGCTATTGGCACTGCACAAAAAAACCGAGGAGAGAACAATTCAATACAAGCGTTTAATTGGATTTTATCAGAAGGACTGCCAAATGAATGCAATGCCAGGAAACTTTACCTGCAGCTCTTCATTACAGTTTCTTTGTCAGAAAAACTGTGCCTTCTTATCTGTGTTACTTGAGCAAGGTCTCACAGCTTTTGAGGTTGGGGCCACACATTCAGGATATTGTGTGTCATTGCCAAGTCTGTAAATACAGTTCATGTTTGTTGGCAGCTCCTCTGTCCATTAACATTACATCATCCCTAGACCAAACCCATGATAATGAAAACATTTTCAGACCAAGTAATTCAGCTTCTGACTTAAAAGTCCCCAGTGTAAAAGGTGACCTCAGTCCGTAGGTACCATGTACTCTCAATAGCTTGCTTCCTTTTAATACCTATCATGTTGGTGAGTTTTAAAAAAAAAAAAAAAAAGTTAAAACCAAGTTTATTTTAATATGAGATTGTTGGGTGGTCAGATTCTTCTGAATCATCACAGCTACCAAGTATCTTCTGCAGTTCTATACTTTCTGAATATTCTGTGTTGCCAGAGCAGCAGTACAACTCTTTGATCACTGTAGATAAGAAAAGAACAGAGAAGGAGTTCAGTATTGTATTTCCATTAGGCCTTTTCAGCATCTTCCTGTTTCATACTAAATCCAAGACCTTTTAACTCAGGTCTGTCATGTTGCTCAATAATGGAAAGGTTCCACAAATTCTCTGAATTGTTTTTTCAGCTTCATCTTTGTGTGGTTCTTGTATTTTGTTTTCAACAAACAGAGACAGAGGTGCTGAGATTGCTGCAGTGGTCGTTGCTGTCATTGACGAAATCCTCCAGACTCTCTTTCAGCTTTTTTAAGTCTTCAGCTTCCCCATGTAGTTCCTTGTTGCCTTAATTGCATGTGGTATTTTGATTTAAGTCCATGGTCAGCATGAAATTCAGCATATTCTTGGTTATTAGCTTTGGATATATCAGAGGATAATTTTCTTCAGAATTCTGCTGCTTGCCATGAGCAAGTGATGTCATCGGTCCTTCCGTCTTGTGATTCAACAGGAGAATTGTAGTGGGTTAACACAGGTTTTTGTTACAAGCTTCTTTCTCAATAACATTTCAAATGTGTCAAACTTCTAAACCAAGCAGATATTTGAATATGGGAAAATGTATGATTACAGTGCTTGAGGAGGATCTCACTCTTTTTTTTTTTTTTTCATTAGCTGAGAAAGTTGAAAAGATAATTTTTTTTTGTTATCGTTTTAACTACTTTGAATATTCTAAATGGTGATTTTCCTTTGGGACATAATGCAATAAATACATTTCACCATAGAAAGATATTACTGGTATTAGAGTTACTGTTTTTGACTTCTCACATTTAATCACCCATATTTCTAATTTTTGGTAGCATTCTCTCTCATCCTTCCTTTATATTTTCACTTGCAAAATCAAGCCATAGACCAAGAGCTTGAAACTATGTGAAGCTACTCAGTCCTTCTTGCAGTGGGGGGGTACATAAGTAGAAGTTAGGAGAAGTGGTGTCATAAGTGAGGTGTGTCAGGAATGGCCAGAATATTGTCAGGTACAGTAGTTGCTCCATGTGCTGTTAAGACTCGAAAAACAAAATCACATCAACAGGGATGCTGCCCAGCTGAAGTTACTAATGAATTTGTACATCTTCCATAGACACACTGAGTGTGCACACAGATCACTGCATTTCTTCTTGTCTAGTTAAAACCACAGAAGAATCAGTGAAGCTTGACCTACAGAGTTTGGGTTTGGACAGCAGGAGGTCTGCCACTAAATCTAGCCAAAGTTCATACAGTCATAAGTTCCTTAGTGCCAGTTTTTTAAATACTCAGATGAGGAATACAAAATTGGTGAAATCTACTCATACTAATAAGTTTTAAAATGCTGTTGTTGTAGTCTGAAAGTGTCCAATATCCAGAAATCAAACCTTAGCATTGATTGAGTCTGAATGTGTTCAAATATAGTAGAAAGAAAGCCCTTTACTGGGCAAGTGCACAAAATAAAAAGCCACGAGGGAAGACTGATATTAAATAAGGTTTGCATTGCAAGTATGGGCTTCTGGATTTCCTGTCTGTGTCAGGGGTTTCCAGACAATGTCACTTACCAATTACACTTTCAGTAAAAAAAAGATATTAAAAAGTTATATCTCCCTAATGCTAATTTAACAGGGTAAGTGATTCATGTCTGCTGAAAGGAAGCCACAATGTGTATTTTACATAGAAATGAGTGTTCCTTGAGGACTGTGAAAAAACTGACAAAGGGGATTTTAATGGAAATTAATAAGCTCCTTAAAAATAGAGTCAGGGCTGCAGATACTTATTAAATTATATTAAGTACATTTAGACAATTTTTATGCATCACTCATTAAAACTTAAACCAAGTTTTGGTGCTTGGTTCCAAGTTGGGAAATTCATAAACAAACAGGAGGCAAAGAAATGGCACTTCATTAAATTCTAAAAACTATATTTGTGAAATGAAGGTACAACTGGGTGGTGATTGTGCTGACAGGGACTAACCTACTTACAGCTATACCCTCCCTGTATCCTGTCTTTTCCCACAAGAGACTTCATGTTCTAATTATCTATTGTGTTTTTTTTGCTTTGCTTCTACTTTTTATTAACAGAAGCTATAAATCTTTGAATAAAGACATGAAGCAAACTTTATGAAGTCTGATTAACACCTTGCTAATGCTTTACAGCTACGATGTATGCTGCAACACAAATGTGAGATTGCTCTTGTCCCAACTACAGAAAAAATACTTTTATGTGTTTCATAAACACTTAGGATTATTAGCATACTTATGTATGTGTCTTTAAGATACTCTAGATATATTATTAAAGGAGACATAACTTTAACGTTCCCAAACTTCTGACTAAACAGAGAATATCGATTTTAAAAATAATCATCTTTTTACACTTTGTTTTAAACAGGGAAGTGCATATGAGGAGCACCGATATCAAGAAAACTTCGCGAAGGTCATGCAAAGGCAAACTTGGCTAGTGGGGAATCGCCTTCCAGAATAAACTGCAGCCTCAGCCTTCCACTGAAATAACTGCACAAGGTGAATACATTATGATAATACTCCTAAGTATCTGCCCTTTAAGGAGATTCTTCCTCATCACCCAGCACAGTGTAGGGGACCAGTTGTCATGGAAAGGATTGCAGTGCCTGCAGACTGCTAAAAATTTCTGCAGAGCAACGGGAAAACCAGAATTGCTTTTGAGGCTGTTGAGGGCTCATCGGGGCGATCCCCCGTCCCACCAAAAGAGCTCAGGTTTTCGGGGGCTGAGCTAGCACAGTTGGCCGCGGGAGGCGGCCGAGGCGCAGGGTGGATCCCCCANGGGTGGATCCCCCAGGGAAAGGAGAAGCGGCGGTTTAGCCCCGGAAACCAGAGAGGGCCTCGCCTGCGAGAGCGGCGGCCCCGAAAGCTAATCCCGAGAGGCGGGGGGAAAAGCAGCCGCGGGGAGCGGGGCGAGGCGCGGATCTGAGCGCTATTGGCTCTGTCCCGCAGGTGATGGCCGCGCCGCGGCGGCCGGCAGCGCTCCGCACGGACCAGCGCAGGTAGCGCGGCTCCATGGAGGGCAGCGGCGCGACCCCGGAGGAGGAGGAGAGCGGGGCCGCCGCGAACGGCGCTCCCCCGCCGCCGCCGCCGCCCACGCCGGCCGCCCCCTGCGGCTTCAGCTCCTCCCTCTGCTTCAGCGCCGCCGCTGCCGAGCCGCAGCCGCCCGCGGCCGGCGGCCGGGTGGTGCAGAGCCAGTGGGAGATCAACAACGCCGCCTGCCAGCCGGAGGAGGATGAGGAGGTGGTGGGGCCGCGGGACCGGCCGCCGGAGGAGCCCGACCTGGTGATCGAGGTGTCGGGCCGCCGCATTCGGGCGCACAAGTCGGTGCTGGCGGCCAAGAGTGACTATTTTCGTGCCCGCGCCTCCCGGGACGTCCTGCGGGTGAAGGGGGTGAGCTACGGGGCGCTGCGGCTGCTCATCGACTACGTGTACACGGCCCGCATGGGCGAGGTGCGGCACGACAACCTGGCTGAGGTGGTGAGCGGCGCCCGCGTCCTCCAGATGCCCTGTGCCCTGCACTGTGCCGCCGAGGCCATGCGCGCCCAGCTCTGCCTCGGCAACTGCTACCAGCTCCTCTGCCTGGCCAAGAAGCAGCGGCTGGCCGAGCTACGGGAGGCTGCCTATCGCTTCATGAGCGACCATTACCTGGAGGTGCTGCGGGAGCCCAGCGTTTACGGCCGCCTCAGCGGCGCGGAGCGGGACCTCATCCTGCAGCAGCGCATGGATGCCGGCCGGCCCTGCCTGCTGGTGGCCGAGGTCAGCGACGCCTTCGAGCGACCGGGTGGTGGCAGCCGGCCACAGAGCCGCGAGAGCAGTCGGCCACAGAGTCCCTCCTCCGTGGTGTCGCTGGAGGAGAGCGGCTCCCTCATTCACTGCTACCAGGAGGCCAGCGGCGAGTGGAGGGTGCTGACGCGCCTGCCCGAGGAGGCCAATGCCAAGGGCTGCGCCATGTGTGTCCTCCACAACTACCTCTTCCTAGCGGGGGGCATTGTGACAGGGCCGGTGGGCAGCGAACCCCGGGCCCGCCTTTCCGACAAGGTCTTCTGCTACAACCCGCTGACCGACACCTGGAGCCAGGTGCGGCCGCTGGCTCAGCCCCGCTCGCAGCTCAAGCTGCTGGCCCTGGATGGTTACCTCTATGCTGTGGGGGGCGAGTGCCTCTTCACTGTGGAAAGATACGACCCACGGGCCGACCGCTGGAGCCCTGTGGCACCTCTGCCCAAGGGCGCCTTCGCTGTGGCTCACGAGGCCACCACTTGCAATGGGGAAATCTATGTGTCGGGAGGCTCCCTCTTCTACCGCCTGCTCAAATACGACCCCAAGCGTGACGAGTGGCAGGAGTGCCCTTACAACAGCAGCCGCCGGCGCTCTGCTGACATGGTGGCCTTCAAGAGCTTCATCTACCGCTTTGACGTGAGCAGTGGCCGTGGTGGGGAGCAGGGCGGGACGAGCGGTGGTGTTGAAGTTTTCCGGTACAACACAGTGGCCAAGTGCTGGAGCCAGTGTGCCAGCCTGCGGCCCAGCGGCGGCCCCATCCAGCCCTTCCGCTGTGCCCCCTTGGGCAACACCATCTACTGCGTCAACCGGACCGGCACCCTGCGCTTCAGCCTAGCCCAGGACGGTGAGGTGGAAGCAGATGGTGGCCTCAAGGGCACCTTTGACAAGGAGCTTCTCAAAGCTCCCTTGGATGTCAAGGGTGTCCTCCTACCCTTCGTGCTTACCCTACCTGAGAGGCTGGACAAAACAGGGGACCAGGAGGGCTCTCTCCCACTGTAAGGTGGCCAGCCTGGCTCTGGCTTCCAGGGAGGAGAGGTGGGTTGCAGATCCACGAGCTCCCACCTACAGAGGGGACCCTCTCTGTTGTGTCTGTGGAGAAAAGGGACTTCTTCTTTCCTCCTCTCTGCTCTCAAGATGTTGAGCTGGTTTTAACTCAGTTGTAACTCTTCTCATGTTTGCTGTGCTTTGTGTGAAACGCCAAGCACACAAAAGTAAAAGCTGCTATAGAGGATAATCTCTGGATTATGTTTGTGCCAATCCCCAATCCGAGGAAAAAGTTTTTACACCTGGATTTCTAAAATATTCTCGACAACAGTGTCATAATGGGATGTTAGTGTTGGTTGTGTGTGTAGTTGCAATCTGTGATGGAGCCTTTTCTGCCATTTGTGTGTTTTTTTCCCTCTGGGATGATATGAGGGATAAATGTTGTTAGCAACATAGTTTAGCTGCATTTGTTTTCATGTTAAATCAACTATTCCCTGTGTTTAAAAAGTATAGGAAGAACATCTCCATCACAGCCTTTCATTTCTGGTGCAATAGATGGTCTAAGGAAACTGTAGCACTGTATTAGCCCCAGGAATTTCAACCACAGATGATTTAACAGATACCAAACTTAATGTTTTAAGTAACACAAATGTGTGCCACATGTTTCACTTGGAATGCAAAGAAGGAAAAAAGTCAAATTACCTTTTTAAAATGTGGCATTTTATGGTAAATACGAAATGTTGAGATGTTCTTTATTTGGAAAAGGCAATGGTATCTGTATGAAAAGATACTGTTTTACTACTTTTTTTGATCAGAGGTTTTAAATTTAAAATGAACTGAAGCTATTCAGACTGCAACCAATTGACCATGTATTCCACTAGAGCTGGGGGAAAAACTTTGTACTTCATATTGCTCTTTAATTAACAGCAGGTTAAGGAAGGTTGACCTAAACCAACCTGTGGCATAAGGCCTTTCCCACTTATTTCAGGACCATCCAAAGGGAACATGGAAAATAGGAATGTGCTACACATGTTGATTATATTGTGCACTAGCATGATGTTACTTCCCTGTCTTTTGACTGAGAGACTGCTTTATTTATTTTGAACTAATGATTGCTGTAATCAATAAGTCCTTGTTAATTGCAGTACGTGCTGATGGCCTACGCCGCCAGCGTGGTTCTAAACTGCCCAAGAGTGCTGTTGTGGGGCAGCATCCAAGTGAGGCAAAACCATACAAAACTTCTTCCTGCCTGTGGAGAGCTGGAGCACACTTTTTGTCATGTTACTCAGAACTGGAAAATGTAAAATGTCTTCACAGACAGACTGTTGAAAAGGGCACATGCATTTATTTTATACATTTTATATTTTAAAAAAATCAATAGGCCAGGCAAATGTTCTAGCTTTATGGTAAATCACTGAGAAACTTTTTCTGAAAAAAAGAACCTGTGTTTTTATTGGTACATTGCTGTATATTCAGCATGGAACTCGCATGGACTGTGGAAGAGAATTGTTTATACTCAAAACTCTAGTATAGATTCATATTTTAGAAAGATATAGGGACCTTGCTTCAGAAAAAAAAGCAGATCTTTTTATGTTTTATTAAGATTTTTTGTTAAACAGGACTTTAGCATTCTTATACATAATTGCTAGTTCCAAAGGAAGGCAGCAGGCTCTGTCCTACGAGACACCATCTGTACAAAAGAGAATAGTGATCTTCATAGATACGTCTTTCCTTCACTTTAATGTTTGGGGTTTTTTTCTCTTCTAATTGTTGTTGCACAGGGTTTTAATGCAGCTAATCTGGTTAGTCATACTATAGAAAATGGTGGTCCAGTCCTAGAAGTTCTTAGCCAAGTGAACCTGTTCCCTAGTGAGCTAATTAAAGGATCAGCCAGGCAGAAGCTATAGGCCTGCAGAATGTGACATTTATCTTAGCCTCAGTACAGGTTGGTGCAGTGGAATTTAACATCCTTCACAGAATATTTGATTTAATTCTCAGATGAGAATCCATGGAAATATTGACTCTAAATTAAATTACAGCGTTGTAGCCTGAGCAGGAAAGAAAAATTACATGTTTGCTTCCAACATAATTTTTATGTTAACTGTAGAAAGTATTTTAAGCAGTGCTTAGGTGGGTACTTAGAGACCTAAGTGCTAGGCCAGTTTTTGAAACTGTCGCGTCACCAGGAACACACACAAAGAAACGTCTCTTGTGTCTTGCAGTACAAGGAATTTCATAATTCTAAGACTTACATAGGGTAGTTCTCATACTACAGCGTAGTGAAGTGTCAAGCCAGGTTTTGCATTCCTATTAATTAAGCATTAATTAAGCCCTTTTATTCTGCTAATGCATGAAAATGCTCCTAAATGAGTTTTGGGAAGTTTCCATGATTTAAGACGTCTGAACAATCCACAAACTTTTGGGATAGAATGAACTATATCCTTTCTTCCAATATTTATTGCTGTCCACTAAGAAGAAATACATTTGGAAATAAGTTCTACAGTAATAAGTATTCAACAAACCTGCAGTGGTTTGCGTTTTTGCTAGCTCCTATTTTTAAAAGAAGTTGAATCTAGTGCTTACCTGCTTTTGCTGTTTACACAGTGTCAGTGGGGAGAGTCTGGCCTTCATTAGCAGCTGTCTATCAAACCTGTTTCCTTTGTGCATGACCTAGTCACAGCCTGATGATTAACAACAGAGACATGTTTCTAGCCAGATTTCCTACTCTGTGGCCTCTGTTTCCTCCCTGGTAGGCCTGAGGCAGGTTTGCTGAGAATTGTTTTCTCCCACAATTATATCTTCACAAAGAAACCCTCCCCCCCACCAAACTTTGGTACTAAACCCAGAATTTGACTAGTCTTCAGGCACTTAAAGACTGAAATTGTCCTTCCAGAATGTGCTACAGTTTTACTTAAACCTAGCAACGACTGTTTCTTTGATTTGTGGAACTGCTGAGCAGTTCCCCTCCCCCCCATTTGGAACTGCTCAGAGCAGTTCCACACCTACCTACCAAGTGAGATATCCAGAAACCTCTGATGTAATAGGGTTTAATTTAGGCACAGACCAAAAGGGCAGGCCACCCTCAAGTTGTGTTTGCATATGTTTTGCTTTTAAAACAGCCATTTTATCTAGAGTAGCCTGAAGTCTGCCATGTTTGCATAGGAACACAGAGATCTGTGTGTGCTTTCTTAGACTGCAAGCATTCAGTTCACATCTCCCACCCTCTGGTTGTCAATGGACTGAAGGAACTCTTGGAGCTAGTCTCTAAATATTTATGCATTTTGCATTGTATTTTAATTGGCTAAAAGTCTCACAAATCATCAAGGTAGTCATCCTCACGGAGTGATTTGAGACTAGCTAGAGAGACCTAGTCTGCCCTGCTGTCTTTCTTCCCCCTGAATCTTACAATCCTCCCATTTTAATGGGGCGTGCAGGAGATAGTTGCCCTGATTTTTCAGGGAGTCATTTTTCCTCCCTAGACTACACCTGTTTTCAGGGTCCTCTGCTAGAGAATTTAGGCTGGAATTCCCCTAAGCTGAGTAAGGACTGACCTGGGGCCTTACACTCTGTGGGTGTGTGCAGGTGTGTGTGCTCTCACATCGGTGGCTGTTCAAGAGAAGTACACTGGGACCACCTCCTGCAGCTCTTCCTCAGGGGCAAGCTTCCTGCAAATCCTCTAAAAGCACACACAGGCTCCTGTATGTTGAGTTCTGAGTAGATTCCAGGCCCCAGCTCTCGAGTGGGTAATTCAGCATAGATTTAGTAGGAGCTGCTGCAGTCGGGCAAGTGTTCTTTGGGAAGCTTTTGCAGACAGGCTCTGTGTTTTGGGTTGCCAGTCTGAGGTGAGCTACTTCATGTGCTGTACTGGGTGGCCAAACAGGTAATTTGGATTCTTCTCAGGGGTGCCACCTCAGTAAAGAGGCATTGCAGTACTTAACAATGAAAAGCCTAAAGCCTTCATTGAATCTAAAACTAAATCTCAATGTCAATAAAGAAATGCTATTAACAGATGAAACTTTACTGTTTCCATCTATTAACTGGTTCCGTAAAATAGAAGTCTTAATTGCAGCAAAAGCATGTGTACAAATTCTGTTTACTCTTGAAATTAAGTCAAAAAAATAATTGGCAAAAGAATAACCCTGTTTGATCAAAACTGGCAGTGTTAAGCAACGTGGGAATGATGTTAGTCATACCCTAGTAATGACTAAAATTGTGCAGTTGCTGATGTAAATTATATCCACAGAAAGTTTCTTTGTAAATAAAAACCGGGTAAAATTTAAAGTGATAAAAGAATAAATTACTCACATGGAAGCCATACCTCTCCTGTGCTGTTTGATTGGCTCTCAGAGTGCTGTATCCCAATTACCACTATTCGTGAGTGGCTATTGCTTTTTCTGATCTACATCCTGTGTTCCATTGGCTGCTCCATAGATGTGTTAGCCTTCATTATCACAAAGCTAAACAGTGGGGCTGGTGCTTTGTGTCTGGACTGATATGTAGTTTTTTCTGTTGGAATGCATCCAGATCTAGACAGAGTCCTATCTTTGGTCTTTTTTGTTTTTTCCCAGTAGCATTGTTCCTGGGAAACTTAAGAAAACTCAAGGGGAAGTGGTAGTACTGGTGAGCAGTTGTAGTAAAAAGCATTTTATTAATATCTCTTTTTTCTGCTGTTATTTTGCACACCAGATTGGCTCTGGTTTAACAGAACAGCTCTGTTTGCTATTACCGATAGTATGAGTCCGAGTACTGTTGTAGCAAAGTGTGTTTTTACCTATTTGCTGCCTCAGCTCCTACTCTGAGGTAATGTGACAGTTCCTTGCATTTACTAGGTTACTGGAACTATTCTGACTTTGTATTACTGCTACTAAAAGCAGAGATTCACACACAAGCTCACTAAAATTGTGCACTCAGAATATGTAATCACACACTTTTCTTAGGCCTACTGAAAGCTGAGAGCTGCTGGAATGAACCCACTGGTATTAGGAATCAGCAGGAGTGCTGGTTTTGGCTGGAGTTGAGTTAATTTTCTTCACAGTAGCTGGTATGAGGCTGTGTTATGGATTTGTGCTGGAAACAGTGCTGATAATAGAGATGTTGTCGTTGTTGTTGAGCAGTGCTCACACAGAGCCAAAGGCTTTTCTGCTGCTCACCCCACCCCACCAGCGAGGAGGCTGGTGGTGCACAAAGGCTTTGGAGGGGACACAGCTGGGACAGCTGACCCCAGCTGACCACAGGGATATTGCAGACCATTTGTAGTCATGCTCAGCATATAAAGCTGGGGGAAAAAGAAGGAAGGGAGGACATTTGGAATGGTGGTGTTTGTCTTCCTAAGTCATCTCTATGTGTGTTGGAGCACTGCTTTCCTGGGAATGGCTGAACACCTGCCTACCCATGGGAAACAGTGTATGACTTCCTTGTTCTGCTTTGCTTGCAGGTGCAGGTTTTGCTTTGATTATTAAACTGTCTTTATTTCCACCCATGAGTTTTCTCACTTTCCCCCTTCTGATTCTCTCCCCCAAATCACTGGGAGGAGTGGGTGAGTGGCTGTATGGGGCTGAGCCTTTGGCTTGGGCCAAACTGCAGCAGCAGGCTATTTTGGAGACTCTAACTCATGAACTACTCAAAGGAATGAAATGAGAGTGAGAGATAGGAGGGAAGAGATTAATTCGGAGTCAAAAGTACCTACTGTATATCCAGTTGAAACAAATTGCAGCGAAGGGAAACCACAGATGGGTACTTGGGACAGTGATGACTACAGGGCCAGGTTTTTTTTCAAATATTTCTTAAACAGGCTAGGTTTTTACCAATTACATTGCTAGTCTTACCATTTTGCATCTGCAATGCTTCTCAAACCACTACAGTGTTTAGCAAGCTACCTTTTGCAGGAATCTCTTGCTTTGCTTTTAAGTCTTAGTGGATAAACCCTGGACAAATTTGTGAAATCTTGAAATAACAATGTTGATGCTGCCACTTTAAACAGATTAACTAGTGCAGATTCTTTAGATGCTGTTCACAATTCAGATGAATTATATATGTAACTGATGTATTAATAGTTTCATTTTTGAGGCATATATAGATATAGCTTTTTATGTACTCCCAATTTATGTTGCAATGAAATAAATACTTGAAAAAAAGCTTATGCTCCCCATTAGGGATTTCTGGGTAATTGTTGTTTTTTCTTTGTTATACATCCAATCAGTAAATGGTATTATATTTTTTTCTTATAAAGCAAAGACAAAATTATACAGATTATCACACAGGTAAATGTTTAGGAAATGTTTCTAAGGCTAAGCAAAAAAAGGAATATTTTCTTTCCGCAGTGCCCTGGGTATTTGGAGCCTGAAGTATTCAACAGTGAAAGTATTTTCCTAAGTGCAGATTAGCATATACTCTAGTTAACTTTTATTTCCTTTTTTTTTTTTTTTTTTGGTTGTTGCCAGTATGTTACAGTGCATTATTAATTTATTGAAGATACATGTAGGGTTTTCCAGGATACTCTCCTGTATTGTGTCACACATGTCAGATTTTTGGCTGGGGTAGATTTATAGCAGTGTAAGTAAAAGCAGAATCAAACACAATTTAAATTCCCTACTTTGTCTCCTGCTATTTTCTCATCAGATATTTTGTTTGACATGAGATCATATGACCTGTTTGAAAACTCCAGTATTCATAGACTGTGTGGGGTTGGACTTGCTGTAATTTCTGTTATTTCCTTATCTGTTGCAACATGCAAGCTTTCTTACATTTTCTTAAGAAGGGCTAAATTCTGCTGCTGATTAAACCAGAGTAAATCTGAAATAGCTCAGCTGAACATCTTAGATTACCAGTTGTTTTTTTTCCACTCAGCCACAGAGTTTTGAGTCTTTTGTAAAAGCACTGGAGACCTCCTTTGGAAAATAAAAAGAAAAGCTCTCATTGAATAAGACTCAAGTAGTCAGTCACTTGAATGTGTTTTGGGGTTTGTTTTGTTCACTAAAATATAACATTTTTAACTTCATAATTTTTCTCCATGTTGTGAAATACACATTGGGTAGTTTCATGGCAATGAAGTTTTAGGTTATATACACTCCTGCTTGATTCACTGAACATTTTACACCAAACACCTCTCTGGATGCTTAGGCCCCAGGCTCACGCTTCAGGTGTAGTCTGGTAAATTGGGTGGCTGGGTCAGTAACCTGTGATTAATTTTCCAGTTTAAAAATGCTAAACCAAACAGATGCAGCACAAAGGATTTGGATTTCAAAGACCTCTCAGTCTGGGCTCACAAAATCCCCTGTTGTTACATGTTTCCAGGTATAATGCATTACTTGTGTCTGTGTATTCAAAATTTCCAGTAAGTTTTCACATAAAAACATCTGCAAGCAGATGGTGTTGACCTGTATTCCCCTGAAGGCAGGGAAGTCTTGCTGGAAAGACAAATCTTCAGTTGCTAGACTGTGCAAACAGGGAAATCACACAGAGCTGTGAACTCCCATGTCATATTGAGTAATTATCAAGTGAACAACAGTGTCATCAGACATGAGTTTACAGCCTATGGACAGAGGTACCTATCATGGGTGGGGGGACAAAGGAAACTTGAATCAGTAGCTGTTAGTGCTGGGACTATGCCTGGAAACAAACCCCATTCCTGTTTCAGGATTGCACTGTCTAAGCAGCTGTCAAAAGAAGAAAGAAGTCCTAGGCTAAATAACAGCTTGTGGCTAAAAGTAGGTCGGGAAGCAATAAATGTGGCAGTACCTGCAGGCTTCTTAAAATGATTGTGAAGAGGAGCTGTGTCTCATAAAACCCAACCAGAGCAGTGCTGGTGAGCAAGCCCAGGCAGAGGGAGGGGAACACGACTGTGCCTGGCAGCAGTGACACCTGCCTGGCAGGTGACCAGCAGAGAGCAGTGACAAGAAGGAGCTGAGTGAGCACCCTCTGAATGACAGCTGTCCTGATGCAGGGTCCTTGGGAAGGACAGAGAAAACAATACATGCCCTTCATTGCTGTGCCTTCTCCCTTAGCTGGCAGTGCCAGTTCTCAAATTCCCTGCTGAGCAGCTTATACATGGAGAGTCTTGAAGGTGATGACTTTTTATCCTTTTTTTTTTGTTTCTTTTTTTGCCTGTTTTTTTCTTTTCTCTTTTTCTCTTATGCAATCTTCTCTTTTTTTACCTCTCTCATTATCTTTATTTTTTTCCCCTTTAGAGGTTTTAAGTATTTGTCTTTCTACTCAAACATTTCAATAGGTAACACACAGAGACTGTGAATTTGGAAAAATTACCTATTGGAAATCTTTGAAACTCCTTTCCTCAGGAGGAAAACTTTCCATAGGCTGCTAATATCTTTCCCTTGATACAGCCCTAGATTTTTAAATGAAGTGTGGAAGACTCAATCTATCTGCTTTTTAGCAAAATAGAACCATGTTCACTTCCTAAGGAAATAAAGTTGTGAACAATTAAGTGAGTCATAATGCAGACTTAAGGCAAGAGTTCAGCACCTTTTGTTAAGCTCACCTGAGCTTTTAGTCACCCCAGAACTGCAGCTACAGGAAAAAGTAACTGCAGGATTAAAGTATCAACCAGCTAGGAGGTCTTGGAGGAATATGGCAAGAGTACAAAGTGCAGCAGAATAAAGTTAATTCCCACACCATTAGAAACCATTATCTCAGTGATCAGGGACTAACTTACTGACAACTTGTTAGTGCATTACAGATGAAGGTGGTTTTTTTTAATGTCATCACGATCCCAATCTCCCATTCTATTCCCTGACCCACCGATTTGCAGTTCTTTGCACATGTGAAAAATCATTGCAGAGTTTGATGGCAAAAAATTTGTAGGAATTTTTACCTATTCTGCACAGGTAAGCAGATCTATCATCTGCAAGGATGGATCATTAGTCTGTCCCATATTTTTCTAATTAAAGAAAAACAGAATCTTTATTAGAACTAGAGAAATAAAAGCTGAGATTAAAAATAACTTTAGGGAATGCAAATAAAGAAAATAAAATTTTTCCATTATTGCCAATCTCTTTTTAGATAATAATGAAGTCATAGGCAGAGAATCTTAAAAATACATTTTTAACTATTAGGAAAATGTAAAATCATGCAGGTCCATGAGGGAGTTCCTGGATTGGGAGCAACATGGTGCAGGAACTTCCATGGGCTAATTAAGAGAAGATGAACCTCTTTCCTTTATGTTCTTACTGAAGTTCTCTGCTTCTGTGTATCTACTGAGAGCAAATGCTGATTCTGTGTGATTAACATACCTTGGAGGTGCAGTACTCTCTCACCCTATTCTAAAGCAAATGAAGTATTTCAAAATACTTACTGAAATAAAAATTGAAAGAAACCCCTTCATTAATCATCAGCTTCCTTCTTGTCTCCTTTATAAGTGCTTCTTCAATTAATCCAGTGTTTTTTACATGTAGATTCTCTCTGTGTCCAAGTGTGGTTTGCCTTTGACAGAGTTGAGGTGTAAAGGTACCATGGTAGTGCATATGGAATGTTTGACAAGGCTGGCCCATAAAATGCCCATGTTGGCTCTTACTCAGCTGGCTGACACACCATTGGGAAGGAGCCCAGATTTAACTCATCATACCTGCTGCCATTGCATCATCAGACTTTTCAGGCAGGTTGCTGGTGTACAGGTGTGTGTCAGAGTTCCTGTCAGTACATATCCTGTAAGACTTTTTATCCCAGTCTAGATGGGGCATTGTGCCTCCAGGCAAGGAGAGGAAGTCTCTGCTCACCTCATACTCTTTGTCAGCAGCAACTGGGAGGCCATGAGGAACAGAATTTGTTCTGGCTGCCACCGCTTTCCTGACCAGACTGCCTGGCCCAGTGCCTGCAGAAAGGAGCTAAGCTGTATATTTCCTCTCCCAAAAACCAGAGGCACAGCGGCTGGGTTGTTACTCCTTTGTAGGTCTCTGGGGAAGGTGCACTTCCAGGCTTCCTCTTACTCAAATTACAAGGTTGCCCTTCAGTCCCAAGAGCCAAGAAAAAAGCTCAGCTTACATATGGTAAAAAAGGACTTGTAAAAGTTATTTTTGAAAGTGTAGTAAAAAAATCACTATTTGCAGTGGCAATCCTTGATGTTGCTACTGTATTTGAAACAGCTGGAGTGTAAATCCCTTCATCAGACCCAGGGCTTCCTCAAGTGCAGTTTAAATGTGAAGGGATTCAGGCAATAGGTTTACTTTCTTTGAACTTTCCCTGCTCTCTGGGGCCACTAAAAAAGGCAAAGCAGCCAGTTCAATGACTGCAGCACTTCATGTGCTGTGCTGTGGTGGATGGCAGCAGGTAGGGAGAGAACATGGGAGCAAAAAGGAGCGTGAGTGGAGCATTCTTAGTGAGAAGAAATCACAGATGCAGATTACCTGGGAAACAGTTCCCTGTTAATGCTTGGTTTTGGTTTTATTTTTGACTCTTACATATGCTTGCACATAGTTTTAAAAAGAAAAAGACAGATAATTCTATGGGCAATGAATGATTAGTTACTGCTGCTCTTGCATTAAGCAGTAGACATCAAGAAGACCTAGTTTCATTTCTGGTTCTGCTATAAAATTCCATTTATTACTGGGGAAAAGCTATTAAAGCTTAGTTCTCTCCAAAGAGAAAAGTTGGAGTTGGGAGGGAGATAAAGGTGGTTCAACCCAGTAGGTATTGGAAATAAGTTTGGGGCTTTTTTTGTCAGTAAAGGACTTTGGGAATATTGGCTAATACTGTGGAGTGAATTTTACTGTTTCAATATTTTATTGTATTTGCTCCATGTGAGCAGAATATTTTCTTCCTGTGAAGCTGACCAGAATAAAAAAAAGGAGTGAAACTGTTTCTACTTTTGTTCCTGTTTGTGGCCTTTTGCAGCATCATTCCTGGGCTCTGAAAAGGCAGTGGGAGGATTGCCTTTCTGTAGATGCACAGATATCTGCAGTGGAGGAACCAGGTAAGTAAATACAGGGACAGTTTGGAAATGATGATGTCTCTGTTGTGACTATTCCTCCACCTTCATCTCTTGCCCCTGTATTTTATGTTAGGAAGGACGTGTAGTCTTGAGAGAAATGTTATGAAAAAGTCGTGTCCTTTCTCAATCTCTTTTGAGTGACTTTATCTGAAAAGATGTTCAGTGCCTTGCCCATAATTGAGGTTACAAATCAATTTTCAATTTTTTCTTAATTTCAAATTTTTAAGATTTTGGGTGAGATTATGTTTTTTATAAAAGTTACATCAAAAGTACTGAACAGGTCATTAGAGTCCTTTGCATGAATGAAAACAGTT
Source organism: Thryothorus ludovicianus (assembly GCA_013397245.1). NCBI lineage: Eukaryota > Metazoa > Chordata > Aves > Passeriformes > Certhiidae > Thryothorus > Thryothorus ludovicianus. Next base: position 95,621 of record VZTB01006132.1, on the reverse strand, counting down.
AAGACCTTCCTTTTATTCTCTTCCAAAATCTTAAAAGGGTAGAATCTCATTACAGCATTGAAGTGTTTCTTTTTGTAAACTTCAGAGAATTTAGAATTCTGTCAGAAAAACAAAACAAAACAAAAAAAACACCAAAAAACAAACAAGAAATTTAATAAATCCCTTATACAAGGGAGAAAAGAATCAATGAAACACATTCCCTGGAAAGGGTTGCATTTTCATTAGATTTCATAGGTCTTGTCAAGGGCTGCAGATCTGGGGACATGAAGTCAAGAGAACAATGCTGATCTGTGCTTCCTGGAAAACTGCTTTGGAGACATCTCTGCCAGTGTCTTTCCATGTGCAGTTGTAAGGAGCTAAGGTTATAAGGATATCTAGGATATACTAGCCATCTCCATTAAAGATATTTTAAATATTTCTAGTGTATAATTCACTGAACAGTCAATTCTTGCCTCTGCTAGCTGCTGGTGATTGCCACAACACCTCTGGGTTAAAATTTCAAAACAAAGTGTGGAGAAACCCTCAGCAGTTCCTTTTGGCATTGGTAACTCTGTCTTCATGCAAACTAGCTAGCAGGAGAACTTTGCTCCATTTCAAGGGCACAACCTGCTTATGGAAAGAGCTGCTTCCAGCAGTCCTTCTGCCTATGGCTTCCTCTTCCTTTCAAAACTGGAGACTTGTATGTACTGTATGCTGGAAATCCTTTACAGATACTGGGGTTTAGTAAACAGCAAATTGTTCCTTCTGAGTGCTCAGGCATCCGATGTAGCCTCTTGCATTCACCACTGCAAGGAATTTGAGAAGAGGGGAAACTCACAAAGAGGTGCTATGGAAAGAATACTTGTTAATAGTTTTCCCCTCACATCTGTTCGCCAATTTTCTCCTGAGTAGCTGGTCTACATCTGAATTGAAGCCAAATGTATCTTAGTTTAGCTGGGTTCTTGTGATAGTAAAGACAGCATTTTCCTGTAGGCAGGACGGGGCTGCTGGGGGCGTGGAGCGCGTTTATCCAAGCTGCCATTTGTGGGATTTGTGGGTATGACTTGCTTTAGACTGATTACAGTTTCAGCAGAAACCCCACTTGGGAAACCACACAGTGTGCAGGTAATTGGAAACAGAGCCTGGCACAAGCATCTTTTAAAGTTTAGCCCTGGCCTTTGAATTTGTAAATAGAAAAGGCCTGTGGCTCTGCAGTAAAAACGGTGGCTGCCCTAGGAAATTTAAAGAAGGAAACAGAGACATTATTGTTTTCTCTCTTCCCATATAGTTTTCTTTTTTTTTTTTTTTTTTTCCTCTCTTTGATCTAAGAAAACTCTAGGATAAGTCCTTTAATTAAGGGGCAGTAGACAAAGCTTTGTCTGCAGGGTGATGTTTGTGTCCATGCACACAGCTAAGCTTACAGGCTCTGTTTTTTCTTCCACCTTTATATTCTGTTTTAAAAAACAAGATACTTTTCGTATGACCTTTTCTTAAATTTATAATATCCCCTGTTTTAAAGGATGCCTCACTCTGCTTCCAAGAGTTTCTATCTAGGCAGATAGCTTTCTTTCTGGTTTTTGCACTTTGCTTTCTATTTTATTCACTGGTAGGTTTATGAGCACAGCACTCATTACATAAAGGCAACATAAATTTTACTTCTTTGTCTGTTGTTAAATAACTGAGATTTCAGTAATTCCTTAGCCTTTGTGGTACTTCTCCATCTTTCACTGTTCTCTTTTCTGCTTGTACACAACTCCTTTTACTACTTCTTAAAATGCCAGATGTGATCACAGTTGTTACCAGCTGTATTTTCAGAAGAGATTATGTTTTATTTTTCACTAGTCACATGGACACCTTTCAGCTAAAGAAAGGATCATCTGATTCACCCTGGAAAATACAACTTTTCAAAATCATCTGTGGCTAAACTCCTACTCATTCAGCATCTCCTAGGTGACAGTGACTGCACATACTCCACAATAATTTAAAACAAAATATCCCATGGTGACAATCACTAGTTGAAATATGATGCTGACAACAGGGTTTAGTATCTAGCCCAAAAAGCTGCAAGAGACCACTGGGATTGTGAACACTGTTTTTCAATGCAGTTCAAAGAGCTATTTAAGACAGAATTTGGATACTAGTGGCAGTATTTTAAGTTAGGTTGTGTATCTGACCATTGCAATTTTCAGTGGAACAAAACTGGGAAAAAGAGAGAAAAAAAATCAGTCAAATATATCTCAAGATAAAGCAACAGTATTTTGAATCTTTTGATGAATGTTACTCTGTTAAAAAATCAAGTATTTCCAGAGGTATGTTACTTACTATGGGATGTTGAGATCTAGTTATTGTTACAGAGATGCCTCTGCCTAAATTAAGGTGCAAAAGAGACTATGCTGAAAGTCAATAGTATAGATTTTATTTAACAATAAATGTGAGGGTGGGAAAAAGAGAGAGAGGTAGAGAGGGAAAAATAGGAAAGGGGGAGGAGAAAAAGAGTGACAGAGAGACAGATTAAGTGGAAAACCCACCACTTCTTGGATCCTGGCAGCATCCCATTGATCTTCTGGTCTTCTTGGTTGTGAGGGTCCCACAGAGTTCAGTGAATTAATGTATGTTCAGGCTGGTTGGGAACACCCAGGTGCCTCCTCTGGCACTCTGGATTGGTTGCATCACTTTGCATCACGTGCAGTTCTCTGGTGCAAGGTCTCAGGAATGAGTCTGGGGATGCTTGGGGGGGTCTTTGATGGTTTATGATCCCTCCTCAGCTGCCTCTCATATGAATGTCCCGTGTGTGTGTGTGGCCTTCCTGGAGTGGGGGGGTTTACAACTGAGCTGATTTGTGTTACGGAGTGTGGGCGTTCCCTCTGACCAGGAGTTACACCACACACCCAAAAATTCTCCTCCTCCCACCCTGGCCTAGGAAAAGTGTGTGCAAACCTTGCCTCAGCAAATGAGTCTGTGGACTATGGCCTCCCTCACCCTGAACCCAGCAAGAGCTGATTTTCAGGACAGCTTCTGGGTTTGGCTTTCCTTGTGGATACGTTCTTCTCCTTAGACACAAGATAACTGGACAGTAGTACAGCCCTTATCTCAAGTTCCTGTTAGGTGGCTTAACTCAGAGTCCAGTTCCATTCAGGAGGCATATTCATGCAGGGGGCAGACTTAGGTGGTCACAGCTTCTTTATACGATTTTGCCATAGTGGGCAAAATCCTTTTAAAAAATCGTTTACGCCATTAAACCATAACATTTCAGTGTCTCACATGGGAGGAAACAGAACTGTTGCCTTACTGCTAGTACATGGCATATAAATCTAAATGAAGCTGGTGATAGTAAAGCAAAAGACAGATGAAATTTGCATAAACATGCAAACTGGTGGGTTGGATGACAAATAGTGAAGTGATAGTGGCAGTGCAGAGGTTCTAGGACAGGCAGGGGGATGATGGTCTCTCACAGCAGATGAGACGTGACTGCAGCATAAGCATGGAGGGAAGATAAGAACTGTGCTCTGACAGAAGGCCTGTTCCCACACCCAGCCTGCAGATTCCTTCACTAGCATTACTAACTGCTACTCTACTAAATTCTACTTGGCATAAACAAGTAGAGGCTTGAGAGTGAGGGGTGAAAGTCTATTTGAGAGCTGTGGTCCGCTCCTGTTCAAATACCTCCTCTGGGTCACGTATTTTGCTTGCTGTTACCTATTGCACCTCCTTGAAACAAGAAAACACACTGAAATTTCAGATCAGAATATGGAGGAAAACCTGAAATGCTTAAAAAAATGAAAATGCTTTGGTTTTTACCTTTTGAAAATTTGAAAGAGCTTGTAATTTTTGATGTCTAGGCAAAACAGCATTGAGCATTATTCAAATGCAGGATTAATAAAAATTTAAAAACACTGATGGAGTAGCATTCAGTCAATTAAAAATTGTGTGGGAGGAAGGCATCAGACCTGTCCTGTCTCTACCTCCAGTCTATCCAAAGTGCTTATATCCAGAGCTGAAGTGGGTTGTCAGCCCTGCTTGATAAGTCCAGCAGCCTGTGCTGAGCAGGGAGAGGGACTGGGAGCTGTGGTCTGCTCTTCCCTGCTCTGCTTCCTCATGGATTCATTTAACTGATCAGAGGGCTGCTCCCTGCTGTCCCCACCACAGCAGCAGCAGTGGGCAGGGGAGGCTGAGGGGAGCAGGCAGGGAGAGGAAGGAGGTTTTAGAAGCAGAGGCAGTGCCTGTGTGGGCTTGTTCACCTGCACAGAAAAACAGGGACTCCTGGTCCTTGTTACAGCATAGAGGACATCTCTGGAGCCAGGCCTAATGGCTCCGCACTGTTTTCACTCTCTGGGCTATATCTGAAGCAGATAAACTTTTATAATTATGCCTAGAGCATCTAGTTCTGCAGACAGCTGCAGTTCCCTGTGGCATTGGGAGCCCCTCACAGCCTCAATCCCTCCCCATCACCTCCATCTTTCCCACATTTCTTCATGCCAGATTCATGACCCTTATTTAAACCCATACTAGATGGTGGTGCTCTTCCTAGAACTCTGATGCCTATGGCTGGATAACTTGTCCAGACTCATGATTTATGCAGAGGTAACATGGACATCTGTGAAGCATTAGGGCCTTAATCATAAACTGACATAAATTGGCTGATTGTGGGAATGGCCTGGTATAGATAGAGTGAGTTAGACTGGCAGGAAGTTTCTCTGTGTGATTGCTTGTGATCAGTGGAAAAGGTAACACTGTAATCAAGGAGACAATTTTTCTGCCAGGGTAAGGTTCAGTTTGCTTAGGGAGGCTTTATGGCAGAGCTAACTAGGAAAGATGGTATGAGCAAAACCTTAGAGTTTAAGTCACCAAAAGGCTTGGATATGCCAGTACTCAGATTATTTTTAAGCAGTCCTGAAGAAGTCACTAATATCTGACTCCAATGTCTACTCTCCAAAATAGGCTATAGAGTTATTTCCCTCGTACCATCAGAGGTTTCATTATTTCATGGCATATGCAGCAGTTTGCTCAGAAAAGATTGAGAAACACTTCTAGACTGTTGGTTGCATCAACAGGATGTGATGATATGAGTTCACTGTTCCCTGGGCTGAGAAAAGGGAAGAAGCCTTTCTTCCCTCGTATATAATAAAACACTGACAATTATCAATTGTCAATTGTGTATCAGTCCTCTGAAACACAGGATTAATCTCTCTCTCTCTGCATTTTGTGAAGTTCCTGACCCCAAAAGGAGGTTCTGAGAGGTCTGTCTGGATGAGAGATTGTAGGTGTGATAGGCCTAGTTGGTGGACCTGGAGATAATGTAAATGTGGAGCTTTATGACAGCGTTATTCATTCTCAATTGTGCCCAAGGAGGCCTTTATGTTCCCAGGATGTGGATTCATTCTGTAATGCAGTGGAGATGAGTAAGTTTTATGTGCCTGGAAAAAATATGATGTTAATGAATTAGTTTCACGGAATCATTAAGATTGGAAAAGACTCTTAAGATCATTGCAATGATTGATATATTTACAGGGGGCCAGAAAGCACAAAACTGGATTTGTCACAAATCTTGTGTCTTTTTGGAATAGAAGTACTCCAGTTCACTAGGATTTATCGTGCACATTCATACCTTGTATTTGCTGCCTAAAAGGACTGTTTTCAATGTGGTATTGCCTCTGTTTCTTTAAAATCTGTGGCAGTTGTTCTGCCATACAGTTTCTTAACAATGCCTTTTGTACTTTAACAAGTTTAAAACCACATTGTCCTAGACCCTTCAAACTGAAGAGCATCTCATCCTCTTTTTATGACAGTGAGATGATGCTGAGAGATTTAGGGCATGAGAGATGGGATATAGAAGTGTGCTGGACACTGCTGTTTGCTGCAGACAGATTCAGAGTCTGGTCCCTCTCTCAGCTGTTTATGCAGCAGAGTTTTAATGAAAAAGGCTCAAGAGCCCTGAGATCTGGAATAAAAACCAAAATGATTGATTTTTGCTCAGCTGTGGGACACAGTCACTGCAGGCAATGGTGTCTCTTGTCATCCCTCTGATCCAGAGTTAGCATTCCTCTCAGCAGAGAAGCTCAGTTTGCTGCAGTGCATGTCTGCTTAACGAGGGAAGTGAAAATGCAGCAGCAGCAGCACAGTGTGGTGTGCAGGATTAATCTTATACTGAGCTTTGCTGCTCCAGTTTTCCTTCAGCTGTGATTCCTACTGTCTTCTCCACTGATTGCTGTGAGTTCCTCTGGCATCCCACATTGGGTCACTGGCATGGCAAAATGAGGCCATCACTGGAAACTTGGTGCAATGATTAGAGTGGCAGCTGTATCTGTTATTTTCTTACACAGCTCTCAGAGCTCTCTTCTGCTGTGTCCTCTCACAGCACCTTCTCTTGCTGTGTCAGGTTTGCAGTGAGTGATACTGCTAATCTGCCAGGCTGGGTCCCTGCACACAGGATGCTTCCTCCTTGCTGACAGCTTGCCTTGAAGGGATTTTGTGCTGCAGACCTTGAAAAAAATTTAGAAAAAAACAGGAAAGATAAATGTTGCCCTTCCTCCTTTGTCCGTGTGTGAAAATGAGCTTTTGGGATTCTGCCTCTGCTGCCACACAAAAGAGCCTTTCTCTCTGCCTATCCCCAGGCTGAGTTTCCTCACTGGTCCCACTGTTCTCTCTGGATACCATTCAAGGGATGAGTTGCAGTAACTAAATGTCCTCTGCTGTTCAGAGGGGTCACTGCATCTTACATAAAATACATTGCATATTTAAAACCTTAACCAATCCGTCAAAGTCATTATTCTGTGTAACACTGAGGGTTCTTTTCTACAGTTGAATAGCTTTACCAATGCTTAGAGAATATTGTATACTACCCTACACATGCATTATCTTTCTTCCTAGATACATATAAAATATCCTTGAACCTTAAGTAGAATAGATGCTGCGTCAGCAGATGCTTGTGCTTAGCTTAAGCTTAGCTTATTTGTGCCAGCATAGTTTTACTACTGAAATGCTGTGCCCAGGTGAGACAATTTAGAACAGGTCTTTTTTTACTGTAATTAGAATGAATTTCACCTGTGGGATTGAGTTAGGTTATTCTGTGTGGAAACTAGCATATGTCCATGGCACACTGGTGTCATATTTGCAGACAAGCACAGAAAGAGAAATACTTCAGGGAGAAAATCTCATTTAATGACTGGTAGATATATAAAAAAGTGTATTTTCTTGAGAACTTTGCTCCAATGGGTTAGAAATGAATGAAATGCCTTAGCTTTATGCTTTTCCTCTTTCAGAAGAAAAGAAGCTTTGTAAATGTGTAAGGAATTGCAGGACAGTGTTGGAGAAACTGACTGTGATGCTGTCAAAGGGAGGTAGCACAAGGATGGCAAATAGTAAAACAGAAGAACTGGAAGGTGCAGCAACAAGGCGTGAAGTCTCTTAACTAGGATGTGAAGTATATCCAGAACTGTAACAAATAGTGTGAATGTTTTGGTAGGTACAGATCTTGCTTTTCCTAACTGAGGCTATGACTGAGCTGTGCAGTTTTCGGGGAGACTCACCTGAGACTGCTTTATGTTGTACATGACCTTCCAGGAGGGCAGCAAGTAACTCATATGCCCCCTTTGGCTTTTCAGGTGCCCAGAGTGAGCTGAGGCTGTTGATCTGAATGAGTTATTCCTCCGAAAGATTTTGTTCTAGTGGCCTCAGGGAAGAAAACTCAAAAGTTATTCATCTCCTGGACTTAATGAAAGGCTGGTTTTCTTTCCATCCCTTTCCCAGACTGTTTAGGCAATACAGTGCTTGAAATAAGCTTTATGGGGTTTTTGTTTTGTTCTGAGTTTGAAGGGTTTTTAAAATTTATTTTTTAACACCATGTAGTCTATTTCATCTCTTCTTTGTGGACAATGTCCTGGACACTATTCATGGTTTTGTCCCTTGGTTTGTGTTGTGTTGCTCCCTGCATTGTAGTAACAAATGCATCAGTTTCCTCCTGCTTCCTCCACAGATCTTACCTTCTGTGTCACCCACATGCAGGCTGAGTGTGTCTTTTCTCCCATATGCCATGGCTGGCAGTAAAAATTATCTTCATGAGAACAAGAAGGAGTTTGCTCTCCAGAAGTGCTTTATCACGCAAAGTGTCTCAGTATCTTTTTCTGGGGATGAAGTCATGCAGATATTGCAAAAAGCAAGGGGCCTGCAGTACAGCAAGGAAGCTGTGGGTTGTTCCTAAATGGAGTAAAAAAGAAAGTCATTCCCTTCACATTTTGAGCAAAAGCAAGGAATGACACTAAATGTTTCTCTTGCGGATGTGAAATTAAATGTGAAATGGAGGTAGGGTGCAGCTGGCCAGGTGACAGAATCCCATCAAGTCCCTCAGGGTAGTGTGGAGAAGCAAAGGATATTTGGTTACTGTGTGAGTCTGTTATGTACCAAAGAGAAATCTGCCATTTAGCTCAAAGTCTGAACAGGAGCAGTATTTGTGAAATGAGGATTAATTGCGTGTGTGAGACTGGCTAAAATATTGCACCTTCTTTCAGGCATTGTTCTTGACTGGAAGTGTGGACTCAGTGGTGAGAATTCAGAGGGAAGCAACATGAGTTTTGAGAAATGAAGCAAGTTTCAGAGCACTGGCTATGTTTGATTTAGAAAAGGAAACTCTGAGTGGGGAACATGAAAGGTCCTTCATTATGTAAAACAACACCATCAATGATTGGTTGATCTCTTTGTTAGCTTACAAAATGCAGAAAGAAATCAGATTAGTTTTTGCTTATTTTCCAGCTAGAAATATCCAGGCTGGATACTATGACAAATTTGTTAAGGTAGTAATATTCCTATTAATCTACCTAAAGTTGCACAACATCCTTATTTTTTTTATTAGTTGATTACTAAAAATCTCAATGCTTGAAATACATTACTCTGTATTTCAAAAGTTCTAGAAGTGTCTTTAGGCCATACAATACTATTAAGTAATTTCAGGATTAATTGAACAAAGATGCCATATTTCTAACAATATATGCCTCTAATAATCTTGAGAGCACTGTCTGAGAGCTTATGGGCTCACCCACTCACGTGTAATCTCATGCTGGACTTCAGAGAGAGCTCAGCAGACTGTAGTGTAATAAAGCACAGGAGAAAAGTAACTTGAAGAATGAAAAGCTCTCAAAGAGGATAACAAACATGGAAAATTATTAATTGGTTGATTGATTGTTTGATTAAATAATTCATTAAAAGGATGTGAGGAGAAAGAACAATTGATGATGGCATGTGAGAAAGTGACCTTGGCAAGATGAGGCATGCAGGTGACAAAGGAATATCTGGCACAGAGCTGTACAGGAACCATGTAAAAGAGGGAGAGTGGGCAGACTTAAAGCAGCAGCAGATGAAGCGTAGGAGGCAGCAAAGAAAAGCTGCCACATACACGAAGATGAAGTAATAGATCTCCTTCCCTCTTCCTTGTATTACTGGATGTGAGGAGAGACTGTTTTGAAAGTGCTGTGAAGCAGAGAGATGGCATTCTGCAGTGTGGACCTACTCTGCACAGCTCCTGAAGAAGGCTCAGTTGTCATCAGGCACCAGTGGCTCTTCCAGGCCTGCCTGTTCAGAAGCGCTTTCCTATTTTGGTCGCTGCAAATATTCAGTGTTGCCTGGACCTCGTGTTCCTTCTCCTGCACCAGCCTATGTGTGAACATAGACAAGTCTTGTCTGTTTAAATTTCTTTGCTCCAGTTAAACCCTGAATTTACACTTTAATGATTCCATTCCTTCGTTTGAATTTTGTCAGTTCTCTTATGGTGTGCTGTTCTCCCTTGCTACAATTACAGACTTCCAAGATGGTTGATAACCCTGCCATAGTATGCACAAGCTGCTTCACCTCCATACTCCTCCTGTGATACTTGTCTCTCCCCTGCTCTCACTCCAATATTGCTTAGCAGTTTTCATTCTCAGCAGCTGCTCTAACTCTACCAGATTCTGATATTATCAGATATATATATATGTACTATTAAAATTAACAGAGTTATGGCTGTCGTAGTTGATCCTGAGAACAACTGGCATCCCTAAGACTGCTTTATGCTGCACTATAAAGTTGTCTCAGCCAGCAGTACAGGAGGACTGCCTCCAAACTGCCACAGGCAATGATGCTTTGCTCAGGCTGAATCCTGTCTGTACTCAGGAATTGTTTAGGAAAGTGCCATGTCTTGTTGTCCAAAAGAGAGGAATTTAAATATTGTTACAGTATTGATGACTGAACTACCATGCCTGGAAATATCCTGTTAACTTCATAGAATCAGAGTCACAGAATCACTAGGTTAGAAGCGACTTCAAGATCATCGAGTCCAGCCCATGCCCGAACACCTCAACTAAACCATGGCACCAAGTGCCACATTCAACCTTTTTTTAAACACATCCAGGAATGGTGACTCCACCACCTCCCCAGGCAGGCAATTCCAGTACTTTATCACTCTTTCTGTAAAATCTTTTTCCTAATATCCCACCTATATTTCCCTTGGCACAGCTTAAGACTGTCCTTCTATTCTGTCAGTTGCTGCCTGGAGAAAGAGACCAACCCCACCTGACTGCTGCCACCTTTCAGGGAGTTGTAGAGAGTGATGAGGTCACCCCTGAGTCTCCTTTTCTCCAGTTTAAACACCCCCAGCTCCCTCAGCCATTCCTCACAGGGTTTGTGTTCCCAGCCTCTCTCCAGCCTCGTTGTCTCCTCTGGACATGCTCCAGCATCTCAATGTCCTTCCCAAACTGAGGTGCCAGAGCTGGACACAGCACTCGAGGTGTGGCCCAGTGTACCCAGGACAGGGGAAGAATGACGTCCCTGCTCCTACTGGCATCCTGATCCAGGCCAGGGGCCATTGGCCTTCTTGGCCCCCAGGGCACAGAGCTGGCTTATGTTCAGCCAGCTGTGAGCCAGCACAGCACCCACCTGTGCACTGTCCACCCACACTGTCCCCAGCCTGTAACATTGCATGAGGTTATTGTGGCCAAAATGCAGAATATGGCACTTGGACTTATTAAACTTCATCTTGTTGGATTCTGTCCATCCATCCAACCATTCCAGGTCTCTCTGCAGAGCCCTCCTACCTTCCCACAGACTGACACACGCTCCCAGCTTGGTGTCATCTGCAAATTTACTGACCCAGTACCCTCATCTATGTCATCAATAAAAATATTGAACAGGACTGGCCCCAGCAGAGACCCCTGAGGGACACCCCTGGTGGCTGTCCCCAGCTGGATGCAGCACAGCTCACCACCACTCTCTGGGCCCGGCCATCAGCCAGTTCCTAACCCAGCACAGAGTGCTACTGTCCAAGCCATGGGTTGCAGCTTTTCCAGGGAATGCTGTGGGAGACAGTGCCAAAGGCATTGCTGGAGTCCAAGTACACAACACCCACAGCCTGTCCTGCATCCACCAGCTGGGTCACCTGGTCATAAAAGGAGACCAGGTTGGTCAAACATGACCTACCCCTCCTAAACCCACACTGGCTGGCTCTGATACCCTGGCCATCCTGTAAGTGCTGTGTGATGGCACTCAATATAAACTGTTCCATCACCTTACCAGGTACTGAGGTCAGGCTGATTGGTCTATTATTACTCTGATCCTCCTTCCCACTCTTTCTGTGAATGAGTGTCACATTGGCCAGCTTCCAGTCATCTGAAACCTCAGCAGTGAGCCAGGATTGCTGGTAAATGATGGAGAGTGGCTTCTCAAGCTCATCTGCCAGCTCCCTCATCACCCTGGGATGGATAGATTCATGAATATCCAGGCAGCTCAGCAGTTCTCTGACTGCCTCCTCCTGGATAACAAGGGCACCATTCTGCTCCCTGACACCATCTGCCAACCCAGGAGGACAGCTATCCTGAGGACAAACCATCATCCCACTAAAGACTAAGGCATACAAGGCATTAAACACTTCTGCCTTCTCCTCATCCAGAGCTTCTAAGTTCTTTCCTGCATCCAGTAGAGAACAAATGTTGGTCTTACCCTTCTTTTTGCTGTTAATATATTTGTAAAAACATTTTTTATTATCCTTCACAAAAGTTG
>VZTB01006132.1:22727-82314 GCA_013397245.1 Thryothorus ludovicianus | reverse complement strand
GCTCCTGTGCCCTCAAGAGCTCTGTTTTGACACATGCCCTTTCCAGGTCTCCTTTGTTTTTAAGGGCTGCTTCCCAAGAAACTCTATGAATAAGTCTCCTAAATAGGCCAAAGCCTGCCCTCTGAAAGTCCAGTATAAAAGTTTTATTGATGTTACTCCTGATTTCACCAAATATTGAGAACTCTATAATTTCATGATCACTGTGACCCAAGCAGCCTCCAACCACCATATCTCCCACCAGCCCATCTCTATTTACAAACAACAGATCCAATATCATCCCTCCCCTGGTGGGCTCCCTCACCAGCTGCGATAAAATGTTGTCCTCCACACACTATAACCTTCCTGGACTGCCTCTTTTCTGCTGTATTAAGTTTCTAGCAGATTTCTGATAGGTTAAAGTCACCCAGAAGAACAAGTGAAACATTTTCCACCTGCTTATAGAATAAGTTGTCCACCTCTCCCTCCTGGTTGGGTGGATGACAACAGACTCCCAGTAGGATGTCAGCCTTGTTGGCCTTCCCCTCAATTCTTACCTATACACATTTAACTTCATTGTCATTAGTTTCAATACTCATGGCATCAAAACCCTAATATCAACAGCCACACCTCCATCTCTTCTCCCTTTCCTGTCTCTTCTGAAGAGCTTGGAGCCATGCAGTGCAGTGCTCCAGTTATGCAAGCATCCCACCATGTTTCTGTGCTGGTTATGCATCATGGCTTTGCAGTTGTACCATGGCTTCCAGCTCCTCTTGTTTGTTACCCACGCTGTGTCCATTACTGTACATGCACCTCAGCTGAGCTCTTGATTTCACCNGCTGAGCTACTGATTTCACCCCTAACTCAGGCTTACTTCCCATGGGCCTGCTTCCAGACAGCCCAGCTGCATCCCCTTCCCCCTTCAAATCTACTTTAAAGCCTCTCAATGAGGTCTGCCAGTTCATGAGCTAAAGTTCTTCTGCCCTCAACAGAAAGATGTAGCCCAACCAGCTCCAGCAGGCCAGGAGCCGAAAAATTTGACCCATGATCAAAGAACCCAAAATTCTGCTGATGACACCAACCCTTGAGCCACTTATTGATAATATTGCCTCTCCTATTCCTTTCGTTTTTCTCTACCACCAGAGGGACTGAGCAGAACACTACCTCTGCTCCTGCCCTATCAACCACTTGACCCAGTGCCCTAAAATCCCTTTTAATTGCCTTGACACTCCTCTTTTCAATCTCATCTCTGCCAGCCTGGAGTATCAGAAGTGGGTAATAATCAGAGGGCTGAATAAGTCTGGGGGGTTCTCTTGGTGATATCCCATACCTGGGCCCCAGGGAGGCAGGAAACCTCCCTGTGGGATGGGTCTGGTAGGCCCATCAGCAGTTCAGCTCAAAATGAATATTGATAAATGACTGCAGGAAATGGTGGGCTGCCAAAATCAAAAATCCACATCTATCTTTTCAAGGTGGTTGTGATATGTTTTATTTAAATATTATGCCACAGATTAGGTGTGAATAAGTTATTTTCTATTGAAGGGATCTTTTAAACTGCTGAACTCTGCTCCCCCTCAGGAGTGATGGGACTCACCCACTACGACTAGCATCAACCCAGGACAGATGGTCGAGGTGGTGATCTGTCTGAGAGATGAAGCTTGATGAGTAGCCAGTGTTTAGAGGCTGTTTTTGCACACCTCTAACACCTCTGCCACTTTGGCACCTATGTCTGAAGTACTTACCCCAGGAGGACAAATTTGACTTTGGAATAGGATTAATTGCATTTGTGTAGAGGCTTTCTCCACTGACAGTAAAGACAGCCCATGGTAATGAGTTCAGGTGCATTTACAGGTGGGTATAAGCTCTGTAATAGCAGTCTGCACTCACATTATAGTACAAATGCATGCAAGGTGGAAAATCATTGGCTGAGATCAACTTTGAATGGATTAAATGAGAAATAGTTGTGCATCAAAGTGAACAAAAATCACAGTTATGTCTTGTGTCAGTGGTTATGTCTCTGGGTGTGAAGTGAAGAGACTTTTGTTTTGTGACCCCTTCTTTCACTAAATATGCAAAAGTCAACATTTTCTGTAGATCTGTGTGTATCTTTGAAGCAGAATCCAGGCAGGGAAGCTGGTGCGTTTTTGTGAGAGGCTGAGTTCCCAGCAGACCAAGACAGATCTGAAAGGTCTCTGAGGACTGTAGCTTGTTGGAAACATATTTTGCTAATGAACGATGGCATTGCTGTTCTCTGGACTAGCAGTGAGGAAATGCATGATGCTGCTTGTTACACGTGATTTTGTGCTTGTCCTTCCTTGCAAGTAAGTGTAGCTATAATTCTATGTAGTCAGATCCAGTTATGTAAAAAATCTTCTGAATTTTGTTGGTTAAATACAGGAAATTTTTTGTTTTTTCCTCTTAAGATTGTTGGGCTTAAGGATTAAGTAGCCAAGAATTTGTGTGGTAGAGGGTCTGTGCTTTCCTTCTCGTACAGGTCCTAGTAGAATTTAAGTACCCCTCTGAACTAAATTACAAATTCAGCTCGAACTCTTAAATGTACTTGGGGTTCTGATATTTCTGACCACGTTTTGCCCTTATTATAATAATTCTCTGGAAATGCAATCTCAGAGTGAACCTGGCATTGTGAGCTGAGAACTTCTTGCCTTGGGGCCCCATCTAGTGGATACTGGCGCCTATTGAGCAGCAGCAAGGGCGACTTTGTGTTGCCGAGAAATAAGCAGGAAAAGGAGCTGATACAAAAATTCCCTACAGAGCTTAATAACCACAAATGAAATGCTTGTTCATTCTTGTCCCACTGTCATATTTTTACTTTCTTCAAAGGCAATGTTACTTTGTATTTTGTGCCGAGGGATTTTCATGACAAAGTGGAGGCATACTCTAGTCATGTGGGGAAAAAAAATAAGAAAAAAAAATAAGAGGAGAGAAGAGAAATCATAAATTTCTTCTCCATACCCCTGAATTTCCTTAATTAATGGAATGGCTGTGTTATTTCACTGAGTGTGCTGCAGTAATTGGTAAATGACATGAGGATATGAGTATTACTCTGTGAAGTTATCCATAAGTTAAGAGGCTTCTTAGGAAAACTTGAAAATAGAAAATATTCCAGCCACACTAAAAGGTCTGTCAGAGCCAAACATTAAAAATCTGTATTTTGCCTTAACAGAAGTGCTTATATGCCAGATGTTACAAAGGTAACCAGGCAGGATTCAGACAGTAATCCTGTTCAGACAGGACCTGTTATTTGTATTTTTTAGGAAAAGAAAATGTCTTGATAAAGGAAAAAAAAAGGTTCTATGGCTATATCCAAGTTACTTTTACAAATGACATTTTCCTAGTTCATCTGTCAAATAAATTTAGTGAGCTAAATTTGGATTTCAATTGCTCTTAAGTCATTCAGAGTAGCCCAAGGGAGTAAGATGAATAGCTAGACAAAACATGTGGCCATGTCTGTCTAATATTTTGCCTTTTGAAAAGAAAAAAAGAAAAAAGGAAATAGCTAACCTATCTGGTAAGGACAAAATTGTTTTTTCTGGCAAATGTATTTTACAGAACGAACTGTTTTGAAGAAAATATCTGTAATATAGCGAGTAGTCTTTCAATTTAAGGTGAACCCCAATAACAGCACTCTCTGAAGTGTTTCTGTGCTATCTTCAGAGAGCATCATAAGGGATGGAGATTGGGTACTCCTGCATTTGTGTAACGGAGTTATTTCTCAAAGAAGTAATTTTATAAAGGATAGACTGATTATTTTTATTAAACTGCTTAGTGGGGTTATTTAAAAACTAGGCATGAAATCCCTGAGGTGGAGATGTGGGAAGATAATGAGAGTCTGTCTAAAATAAAAAGACCTTGGTTGAGAAAAAAACCTTTCTGTATTTTGACTGTTGACCTTGAACATCTCTTTCTTTGTCTTAGTTATTTTTTTCTTAGCCTATTTTTTCTTTTTAAATTTAGTGTGTGTGTGTGGAAAAGACAAGTGAAGTAGCTTTCCATGCCTTGAAAATCTGACTCTTTGGTTTGATTTTTATAAAGAAGGAAGAGTTTTAAAAGACAATATATGAGTGTGTTTTAGTATGAATGAGTGATTGACAAATAATTTCTCCTTTTTTTATTTTTGACATATTATTTTTTGCATTATTTTCTATCAGTTTTTAGCCTCTTTCTTTGTTCTTTAGCTTCTATTACTGACATCCTTTAACAACACACTTATATTTCCCTATTTTGTTAGCCTAGGTTAATTTTATTCTGTCTCTGGGGTCATGTGAAGAGTGTGAAAGATCTTTAGCTGTGCAAATCTTGAAGAAGCTCCAAATTATTTTTTTTCCCTTCACTATGTTTCTCAGCCTGTAGGGACTAAAATAGTTTCCAAAATAAATGATCCTGGAAAAAATTGCTTTCAGAATAAATGATCTGAAGCACAGTGCTGGAGTTCAGCAGCTGGAATGGTCCCGTAAGTCCCATTACACTGACCAAAAATTGACCTAGCACTGCTCCCCAGGAAAGGCATGAAGGTCTGATGGAGGTGAATGCTTATGTAATTTTTAGGAAATAGATCTGATTTGTGAGAGAAACTTTGTATCACAAATATATATATTCCACTCTAGACTAGATAGGAAATGTCTTTTTCACTCTGATTTCTGAATTTCAGGAAAAGTCCTTGAACTGAAACAGTACTGATACTAATGATAAATGGAAGCCCTTCTCTCACCTGTATTGAGTGTCACATCCCAGGTTTACTCTATATGGTCTCCTAGGTAAGCTATTTCCATTTGATATTTAATATTCCAGTTTTAGAGAGATTGGGCACAGTGTCAAAAACAGCCATTTGGAGAGGGAAAATTCAGTCCCTTTTTATTCCATGTGGAAGTCAATACCAAAGAGGAGGAGTTTCAGCAGAGGAGCAGAGCCCCATAAAGAGCACAGGGTGAGGGCAGGGGCAGAGGCAGGGCAGTGCTAAACCTCGAGCTGCACGGCCAGGGGCTGTGGCTGTCTCCAGCTCAGAGGGCAGGCTGCCTCTGAGGAGACCTTTGGGAAATGATTGAATGCTCCCTTCATTCTGACCTCCATCTCAGACCCTCTGGCTGCCAGCAGCCCACACACAAGGCTGGGGGAGCAGCCTCACATCCAGGCACTCTCCTGGCTCCTGGCTGCCCTCTCCTCTGTTCAGCAGACTACATGGTACAGGCTGGGCCCTACACCCACGGCTCATCTGCTGTCCTGTGCTTTCCCTGTGAAAGGGAAGGCAGAAGTGTGTCCTAAGAATTCAGAAACAAAGTAAGTACACTTTCACTGTGGCCTCAAACTCCTCCTTGGACCTGAGAAGCCTTTGCTATCAATTCCATATCCATAGATGTACTTATCTGTTGAATGCAAGCTAATATTTCATATACTATAAATATGATATTTAATATGAAGTTTGATATTTGTTATTACACTGCAGCATGAAGTTTAAATAATTTGCAATATTGAAATCACTGAAACTTGTCTATTTGAAACTGGAGCTTGTGGGTTATAATACATTGCAGAAGTTAAATGAGTCTTTAAAATAAAATCCAGCATGTGAATGGACAAGTTGTCTAAATGCAAATACACTATGATGGAAACCTTGATCTGTTATGTTGGGTTCCTTACTCACCAAATGCTACATTCTGTAGTATAAGGAAGGCAGTGGACATTTCCTGATCAAAGCAGTTTCACTTATGGCCAACACAATGCAATGTGTTTGAAGGGAAGTCAAGGTGTGGAGAAGACTTTCACCAACTTTCCTTCACAAATGTAACTTTGGGGTTAATATGAGTATCCTCCTGCCCTGCCCATGGCCACATCTTCAGATTATCACCTCTACAGTCCCCCAAGGCCAATCTATGGTTTATCACATTCCTGGGCATCACTAAAAAGAGCCTGGCTCTATCTTCTTTACACCCTCCCTTTAGGTATTTATACACATTCATAAAATCCCCTGAAGCCTTTTTTTCTCCAGGATGAGCAGCCAAGATTTCTCATCTTCTCCCTGTATATCTGTTGCTCTAATCCCTTAATCATCATCATGGTATGTCAGTTTAAATGCTTATCTATACAAATTTTAATAATGCACATAGCAATTATTCCAAGTATGGTAAATGAAATATTAGTTGGTAGTTTTGTAAATGGTGGCCAGAATTATCAAGTCATGAAACTTTCTTGAATGTTTTAAAGAAATCTGAGATGATTCTGGATATTATTAATTTTAAACAACTTTTACAGGCAGCTGTCTTTACATAGTTGCTATTTAAATTATTTCCTGGAGGAGGTTGTTTATCTTTGGTGTTGATCTTTAGCTGTAATGTATCTGTCTAGAAAGATACTTGGTTCCTCTTCAGATCTCTTTCATACATGGTGATTTATCTTTCCACCTTACTTGGTTGCTATGTTCTATTCTTTTCTTTCAACAGATTGCATTCACCAAGCAAATGTTCATTAGCTTCTGGAATGCAGATCAGTTCTTTGACCTTTTCCTCCTTAAATTCTTGGTGCACTTTTCATAAATTTTGTCTTAACATAAGAAACTTTATTATATCAGGCCTAGAGGTACATTTGATGTCCTTACCTTGTCTATGGCAAGTAGCAGGTCCCTAGGAAAGATTTAAAAAATAAAGCAAATATATGTGTTGTTCTGCTCCCCAAAGCAGTTTACATTCTCTTACCCAAATTCAGGTCAAGTCCTCTATATAACACCTCTGCAGCTGTGAATTCAGAAGGGCTGGATGTGGAGAGCTGCTTTCAGAGCCAGGGTTAATCCACCCTGTTCCAAGTGCCTGAGAGTTCCATCAGCAGGAGGTTTGACTGGCTGTAGACAGACCTGTCAGAAGACTAATGGATGTCATTGTTAGGTATGTTGGTAAGTGATGTGTTGTGTCTGAGTGGTGAGAGATAGTGGCATTGTCATCCTGGTCATTGTCTCATCCTCCAGGCTGGCACTAATGATGGGACATCTGGACACCTCTCTTTTTCTTTCTTCTTGAGAAATATTAAGGGAGGTGGAAGAAGGTGGAATAGCAAACAATAATAATGAATAAGGCACACAGCAAATCAGAAGTCAAACTATTGAGAGAGCTGCTCTATATTACCTGAGAATTGAGCTTTAGTGGACTATTTCTGTGTGGTTGTCATGAGGCACAATTGTTTCCCAGGGTATGTGACACATGAGGAATTTCCTGTCATACTTCCTTTAGAAAGGGGATAATACTGCACACATGTTCCTTTCTGCTCCTGGAGACATTGCATGTGTACTCGTCTGTTCTCTTATCAGTGCCTGTATTTTTTCCCAGCTTAAAATGGAGGCAGTATTTCTGTTCTGTGTCATACCTGAATTTAAAGTGTGTGATTGATCAAAAGTACACAGAAAACCAGCCATCATATTTTGTTGCCCATCTAAACTCGCCAAGTCCAGAGCAGAGCTCTTACTCCACAGCCTCTCTGGGTAATCTGTTCCAGACATCTGCACAGTAAGGAAGTTCTTCCTCATGTTCAGGTGGAACTTCCTGTGCATCAGTTTCTGTCCATTGCCTCTTGTCCTGTTGCTGGGCACCACTGAGCAGAGCCTGGAAACCTCCTCGGACAGCCTCCCTGCAGATACTTGTAGCCATCTCAGTCATCTCCTCTTCTCCAGGCTGAACAGTTTCACCTCCCTCACCCTTTTCCTTGTACAAGATGTTCCAGACACTTAATCATTTTCACAGCCCTCTGCTGGACCTGCTCCAGAGGCTGCATGGTCCTCTTGTCCTGAGGAGCCCAGAACTGGACACAGCACTCAGACATGGCCTCAGCAGGGCTGAGCACAGGGGCAGGATCAGCTCCTGTGACCTGCTGGCAATGCTCTTCCCAATGCACCCTGGATAATATTTGTCTTCTTGGCCAGAAAGACACACTGCTGGCAGGTTCATACTGCTTCTCTGATATGAACTACTGCATGGAAGGTTATGATAGGCAAATTTCAACTCTAGAAAAAACAGCACAATTCTTTGACACTAAATATAATACAAAGTTGGAGAAAGGCACAAAGGCATACTGCTTGTAAGGTGTCACTGCAAACTATTTCTTCCATTGCTTAATGTTTACTGTGATCTATGTCTGTCATCTCTGGGTGACTGTCCACTATTATGTCAACAGTTATAGTTCCAATTTCTTTGTTACTTCATTACTTGCTTGCAATATCTTCAAGGAATCATTCTCTTTTTTTGCACATCTGGAAAATTACAATTATATAAATATCTAAAACCCAAATTTGTTTTAATTCTTTGGATTTTTTCTAGCTTGTTCACAGAAGTCCTGGATTCTTTGTGCTGGTAGGCTGCACTGCCAGAATGCAGTCAGAAACCAATATTCAGTCTAGCAATTGCAGTGCAGTAGCAGTAAGAAGGTGAAGTTTGTGGTTAGTATGTGAACACCTTCAGTGGAAGAAAATACAGTGTTTTTTAAAAATCTGAGAAGACAGCAAAAACTACTGTGTGGAAGGTAATGTTAAGCAATTTTAAACTCTAGAAAAAAGGTACATTTTTTTATATACAGTAAACATAATTAAGAGTTGGAAAAAAGCCTGAGCAATAAGTAAGTATTAATTCCTGGATATATCCAAATTAAGACCTCTTCCCTTTTTTAGTACAAATACTTCAGCCAGATGGTGTTTTAACCATGTGTTTTATCAAGTGTATGGCATCACTGCACAAAAGTAGACTTTCAGGTATAAATAAGACAGTGATAACTATCATACTCTGTCTTCAAACTATATGTTTCCAGTCAAGAGTTCCTATGCATTGGAAATTCCAGGCAGCTGATTTGGGTCCCTTTATCAGGTAAAGAACAACTGTCTATCCCTCAGTGAATTCATTTGGGCTCTAGGCAACCTTAATGGTTTCTGTGATGCTGTGATGTTGCTGTTGTTCCATCAGAAATATCCAGACATCTTGACGACCACGCTCAGCTCAGGATTTTTTTCATCTCCTGCACTGCTGCAGTATTTGTGTCACTTGGGAAACACTGCCAGTGGATGGGATTGGGTACAAGTGTAATCAGAAAGGCCACCGGGGCAGGGAAGGAGGACAGCTGTCCTGAGCATTCAGAGCTTTACATTCTGTGCCCTTCTGATGTGACGTAAGTCTCAAGATATTTATGAAGCTGGATGAAAGCCTGCTTTGGTCCTGCAGCTCTCTGAATCTGCCTACCATTTATTTAGGATATGTTACAGTAGATACCAGATGCTGGTGGTACCTAATGCTTCCTAATTGCAGTAAAAAGTCAGAGTAAAAGAAACAGGTGGAGCAAAAATTTTTACTGCCATTACAAGATATCTGTGTATCTGGAACACATAACTATCTCAGATTTAAGTTAAGAATAATAGAAAAATTGTTTTATTCAGACATTGGTAATGTAAAAAACAAAATATATATACTTATATCTGTAAGTTTTTCAATCAGTATTGTAAACATTACCTTGTGATTAAAATACAGTTGCAGAGAAATATTCATCAGGCCAGTATGTGAAACAAGACCTAGTCTGAAAGAATTACGCAAAAAAAAAGAAAAAAAATCAAATTAAGAATAACTTTTATAAGTTTTGTTTTAATGTGAACAGTGTTTGTGTGGGGAATCCTACAGTTTTTATTTGAGTAAAAACACCTTTTGAAATTAAATGAGTCTTTGAGACTATGTCAAATGAGTCAAGGACATAGTGGATAACTGATTTAGTGACAACTGAATGGCAAAGAGTGATAAGATTTAATAATCAGTTAAATGGCATTGATTTCTGACAAAGATTTCAGCAAAACCTCCCCATTAGGAATACTCACAAGTTGTACAGGAGGGGCAGTAGCAGGAATGGAGAGAACTGGTGACCTCCGAATGTAGCTTGACCTGAAGCATCATTATATGGACCATGGACAGAAACAGGAGCTGGAGATTGGGATGGAATAATCAAGTAAGTCTCTTCAGTATGAAGATGTAATGAAACACTTTGTTTTTTATGCACTATGGCATTGCTCTCGAGGACCTAGAGTAGCAACTACTGAGCAGCTGGGGAAGAATCAGTGTGGTTCATTAACACTTCTGCTAAACAGTGATTTCTTTCTTTCTTCTTACTAAAAATATGAAAATCTATCAAAACAGCTTAAATCTAGGGCCTGCCTGAGACCATCAGTCTTAGCACACTTCTTGTTATATCTACCTATGGTAAACACTTTTTGCTTATAGCAACTAAAACATCAAAGACATCTAGCAGTAGTGAGGAACAGGAATTAAGGGGTCCAGCTGATATAACTTCTTAAGAAAATTGTGCCTGATCTGCATTTGCAATAGTTCTTGCCTATTTACAGTGAAATCTTGTGAGGTCTTCATACCATGGAATGTAATGTGGATGCTAGTCATTTATTTCTGAAATAAAAATTATAATTTTTGTAATGAGAGTTAGCTGCTTCCAGGAATACAGTAAAAGTTCATTATTCTAAAGTACAGTAATGATCATATATGTCAGGCAGTATATCGTGTGGCATGGGACATACACATCATAGCTGTGTGCTGTCAGTGACATGAACTATTGGATATGCAATAAAAAGTTCAATGACCTTGAATAGAGGGATATGCCTGAACTTGATACCGTTTGAGGTTTTCATGCCAGCTCTCAGGTTGGACTCATCATGCAGGCGCTGCCATGCAATCAGTTATGTATTTCTTTCCTTCTCCTTTTCCTCTGTGAAACAGGAGCAGATAATTTCCATATTACCTGTGTGAGGTTATGTGGAGTGTGAGATTTTGCCTGGAGCTGTTGAGATGGGGTGAGTGAAGATCCTGAGTGATGGACCAGAGATAGGAGAATTGGTAGAACTGCATAATGTGATGAAGAAATGTTCAAGGGAAGAAATTAGAGGAACAAAGAGCTATAAACAAAGAGAAAGGGCTGTAAAAGGGGCTGGTTGCATAAAAAGTGCACCTGTCTGACAGAGCCCTGTGCCTGATCACCACAGTCTGTCCTGTCTTCATTCAAACCTTTCTTAACTCTATCTCTGTGTCATCTCACTTTTCATCCGTGAGTGTGAGTACTGCACAGACTGACTGCCATTTACCAGTTACTGGGGGGGACTGGCTGCTGGCTATTGGTGTCAGACTGGGGATCTTTGGTTCCCTTATACTCTTTATACAGCTATTTGTGGGGACCCATGGGTGTGGGGTGCCTGCAATCAACCATCATGAGAGTGTGCATTACCAGTTACTGAGCACTGGCACAGACAGAGAGAGCAGGCAGCCAGAGAGCAAATGTGTGTGTGCTTGTGAACCTGGAGGGTGTCATGACTGTGTCTTCACCAGTGACCTTCACATTCTGCCAGCTCAAGAGAAGGGGACAGAACCAGAGACAGTTCCAGTCAGACACAAACTCAAACACAGAGGTTATGAACATCAGAAAACTTTTTTTATTTTTCTTTTTCCCTACTGTGAGCATACCCAAGAGCTGTCCCTGGTTGACCAGAGAGGTTTTGTGTTCTTGTCATGGTCTAACCCCAGCCAGCAGCCAAATCCCACAGAGCTGCTTGTTCACTCCCACCAGCAGGATCAGGGAGAGAATTATAAGGGTGAAACATACTCCTGGCTTGAGATAAAGACAGTTTAACAGGAAAAGCAAAACTGAACACACAAGCACATCAAACCAAGGAATTCACTGTTTCCCTAAGGCAGGCAGTTGTTCCGCCATCTCCAGGAGAGCACGGCCACATCACATGCAGCAGTTACTTGGGAAGACAAATATCATCACCCAAAAAGTGCCCCTGTACTCCCTTCTTCCCTCCATTTTATATACTGAGCATGATATCATATGGTCTGGAATATCCCTTTGGTAAGTTTATGTCACCTATCCTGGCTGTGTCTCCTCCCAGTCTCCCATGCACCCCCAGTTTCATCAACATGACAGAAAAAGTGAAAAGCAGAAATGGCTTTGGCTCTGTGTAAGCCCTGCTTACAAGTACTATTATCAACCCTATATTCCAAAAAATCCAATCACAGCTCCATATTAGCCACTGGAAAGAAATATAATTCTATCACAGCCAAAACCATCACAAGTCTTCATTCCTGGAAATATTCAAAATCTGGACATGGTCGTGGACAACCAGCTCCAAGTAGCCTTATTTGAGAAATGGGCTGGATAAGATGACCTTCAGAGGTCTCTTCCAACCTCAAACATTCTCTGATTCTGTGCCTCGGTTGTCTGTGTTTGTCTGATGTGAGTGCTGTATGTAAATGCTGTTACAAGAAGTAACCCCCACAGCTGACAGCCACTGAAGCCTGAAGACAATAAAATAGGCTTTGAATGGTGCTGCTTCACAGTGAGCTCAGGACAGCAGCTGCCTTGCCTTCATTTCCAAGTGTGGAGACACTTCTGGACCACAGCACTGCAGAGTTAGTCCCTCTCTCTGCCTTCTTAAAGCCTATGGTTCTCTCTAGATTTAATGTGCTGTTGATGATACAGGGCTTAGTTATTGCAGCAGCAGGTATCTGCCAAGTGTGTTGTGTGACACTGGAATAAATATACCAGGATAGGACACTCATCTTTATGGTCCTTGTCTTTGCACAGGTCTCATTGTAAAGGTAAATGAAGAGATGCCACTGAGCTGATACTAAATCAAGGAGGATATGAATCTGAGCTTTCCTGAGTCAGTAAAACCTTAGCACTGACTCTGATGGGTTTTAGTGTGGCTTCTTGGACAGCAGGGCGACACATTACTGTTTAGATATCTTAAAAATTTGATTTGCTGTAACTCAGTGAGTTGTAGATCGGTGGTGTATCTTCTTAGATATAAATGAGGATATTTACTAAGAGATTCACTTAACCTTATATTGCAGGGAAAAAAACCTATGTTGCAGGAAAAAAAGTCCCAACATTTTGTATGCTCAGGTATTTTAGTGTTTGTTCAAAGACTTATGCTAAAAGTTTTTGATATTCTGGACACAGTTCAGTCTAGCTCAGATGAATTGCTGATTGAAAATCCTAGCCTGACTGTTTAAAAGATCTTGCATCTAATGTAGGGGGGTTTTGTTGTTGTTTTATTTTCGTTCAGCTGCCATTGTCCTGTCTCCTGGGAGCTGTACACCCTTCTCTTAGTTGGAATTGTATTTTCCTTCTCCTCCTCCAAATTACTTGACTCTTTTCTGGTCTCAACTCTACGCAGCATAGTCTCATTTCTGGGAAGGGTTGTTTTAGCTTTTGACAGTTTTCAGCTGCATGAAGCCAGCCTTAAAATACTTGCAAGCTGGGCACTGAAAAAGAAAATCAGGATGTTCTAGTAGAAGAGAAAATGCATCAAGAAAAAAAAAGAAAATAAGCAGAAAAGAGTAGGTAGAGAGACAAGTGTTTACACTTCTTAAAAATCAGTATGGCTTTGTTCTCTCCCTATCTGAAAGAGAATAATGTATATCTCCCTTGGGGATTTGTGCCCAACTGCACATTTAAGGTGCTGTCAGCAGTCAAGTGCATCTTTACTGCTCTCTTGCTACCTAATCTTCATGAGCAGAAGCACTCCCTCCAAAACTGTTTTGAGTTCAATCCTTCAGGTATTCTCCTCTGAACAAGACATTCTATTGGGTTTGTATGAGGAGCTCATAACTGATAACCCTGCATTTCTGACCAAAGGCATTTACAGAGGAAAGAACATGATTTATTTTTTATGTGGTTGAATTTGCATGCACTGTTTTATCTTTCATTTGTAATAGCAGGGGAGATGCTGAGACTTGGGTAACTGTGAAGAGAGACTGCTCTAATATCACCAGTGCACAGTATCCATGTTTCCAGCATGGCTTTAGAAACCTCACCACAAGGCTGTGTGAATAATTAGGATTGCTGCAGAGATGATCATTGCTAGTTACCAACCTTTTAATTTATATGAAGCTATAAATATGCAACAAGCATTTGAAGAAATCAGTAGTTAACATATTAACAAAGCTGGGCTTCAGAAGCTGCTGTACAAAGATGCATTAGCCTTTCTTGGAACTGAAGAAAGATAAAAGCAGAAGGCTGCTATTTAGACACCCTTATAGGCTAAAAACATACTTCTTCTAACACCATTACATTTAATTTCATTGCTGTTTTGATGTTTCATTCAATGACTGAAAAGCTAATGCATCTTTTTCCCGAGTTCCATTTCAGTTCTTTGTCTTCCCCTTTGCTGGAGTAGTTGAGAGATTACTTAGGCCTGTATCAATTGAACAACCCACATCAAGGGACTGGCATAAGATAAAGAAGTAATTCTAAAATACCAAATTCAGAAAAAGATTTTAGTAGATGTTAAGTTTAAAATGCTTGAATAATCCTTTTGATGCCTTGTTAAACCTCTGCTTTAGAGAAGTTCTTAAGGAAGATCTATTTGGGAAATGCAGGGATCAGGAGAAGGTCCCTTCTGTGTTGGGGGGAAGTAAGAATATAATGTAAATTATTTCATAGTTAAAATGTTGGATAATTTGGTGCTCTGCTGCCTAAATTTCACCACCAGTGAATAACACAATACTGCAGTTTCCCCCTCTATCTTATTTTGTAATATCTATGAAGAGAAGAAGAATTTATTTATTGTCTTTCCTGGACACAACCTGGGACTGGCCCTCCTACACGGCTTGTTCTTGCCTTTGGCATTTTTCCCACAGTCCTTAAGATGCAATTCCATATTTTTGTCATCCAGCCACACCCTGAAGAAAACTTAAAATAGAAGAGTGCTCAAGTGTAAAGACGGACAGAGCAGGCTGTAAACGCCTCCATTTCGTTAGAGATAATAAATATAGAACGAGAAATGAAAAGCAGAGCATAGTGAGAACTTTAAAGTTTTCCTGAAAAATCACTT
This sequence comes from Thryothorus ludovicianus, assembly GCA_013397245.1. Lineage (NCBI taxonomy): Eukaryota > Metazoa > Chordata > Aves > Passeriformes > Certhiidae > Thryothorus > Thryothorus ludovicianus. Next base: position 67,472 of record VZTB01006132.1, on the reverse strand, counting down.
TTTACCTCCCACAGGAAAATTCAATAGAAGAGAGGAGATGGAGCTGGGTAAGTAAAGTGGGTTTGCTCTGGATTATTACATGCTAATTACTTTGACAGCTGCTTCTGAAGCAACATCTACATTCAGGGCATATGCAGTCATTCCACTCTGTCTGTCTCTGTCGATCTAATTCTGTCAGACTGAGTTATAATTCAAGACCAATGGGAAGAAGGGAGAAGTCTGTTTCAAGCAAATGATAGCCCTAGATGATACAAGAGAAAGATCCTTACCAGAGCTATTCAGGAAACTTGGATGAACACTGCAGATGGGATAAGAATCAGTTTTTCTAAGGCTTTTCCACCTCTTGCTCTGCTTCCCTACATGTAAGAAAATACATGAAAAATACATAAATACAAGAAAATACATAGAAAAATACATGACTTAAAATTAACATTGCTCATGTATCAGTGTCACATACTAAGCAGTGGAAGAGATTGTCATTTAGTGACTTTGGCAATGACCAGATATCTATATAAGTAAATAAAAAATATAACTTATTATTTTCAAATAATTTTAAGATCAATGAGTTCCCTACCTTTAGTATGTTGCCGATTTGTTGATTATTTGAGTCATGCTGGACTAAGTCATGAGGTGTGATTAGGTCTGCCACAGGGCTGGGTTTTCCCAGGCATGTTGTCCTCTTTCCAGACAGCATAAGAGGAATGTGATTAATTATTCATGCTTGTCACAAGGCCTTGTCAGAGGTTCTAGCCTCCCTTCCCTTCCCCCACATGGATGCAATCCCATGGGGAATGGGACAGAGTGGCTGATCCCAAGCTACCAGCTCTGCAGAGCCAGTGCTGCTATCCCATGCCATCTGGACATGTCAGAGCCACCACAGTGGTGCTTTATAGCTTCTGGACAGAAACCTAGGAGCCCTACAGGCAGCAAGCATCCATTCTAATTAGTAATAATCGGGAGCCATCAGGGACTGAGGTCTCACAGACTCGACTGCTTTGGCTGTGTTTTTTCCTCTGCATGTGTATGTGTCTATGCATATTAAATTCTTCCTACTTTACCTACAAGACATAGAAAAATCTCTCTCAGATTTACTGGTGATGTAACAGAGATGGAAATAATAGGGGTTTTATACAACTGGTATGCCTTCATATGTTGCAGAGATCCCCACATCCAGAGAGCTCTCAAGGAAGCAATAGGGAGGTTCATTTTACAGCCCGAAGCACCAAGGGGATCTCATGTCTCTACTAATAATGTTCTGAGTGTAAGTCCCTTCAGTGGTCTTCTAAGTTACTGATTATTTTAAAACTTCAAACTTTTCTAAATAAAAATTTTAAACTGTTTTCTGACTTTTAATTTCTTCCCATGTGTTTGGTGTTGCTGGGAAAAGAAACTCCCCTTTTAAAATAAGCAACTGCTTTCTTAAAGAATGATATCTGTCTTTTATTAAAATAAAGTATTAAACTGCATATAGGCTAATGCTTTTCTTTTGCCTTTATATCACTCCCTTATTGCGTGTTAGGCTGACCCCAGTTTTGGGAGAATCACTTGGTTAGTTCTAAATATAGCACTGCATCTGCCCTTAAATAGGAGTGTAGGGGCAGTAGCCTTTAGAGAGGGGAATTATTTGTTTTCCTTGGGCAGTGTTTGCTAAAGGGGTTTGGGAAAGGCTGGTCTTCCTCTCTGCTTTGCAGTTTTTCTATATCCCTAGGTAAGTCCATTTTCTATCCATGTTTTTCTTGTACAGAACAAATGAGAGTACTTGTTGGAGGAGGTTGGGTGCTTTCCTGTAAAAAAAAATAAAATTACTTTCCTCAGGGGAAACAAGCAATAAGTAGGACATAAACTGATTCATGAAAAGAAAAGCAAAACAAAAACATAAAGATTGTTTTGTCCTGTACATAGTCACCTTGATTTTATTGTGTATTACATTCCCTCTGTTTCTTTCTGCATATAAAGAACTACATTACAGAAATCCGTAGCTCTATTCGTATATATGCTTTTCCAATTGCACATTGTTGGCAATGCCATTTTCTTTTGTGCTTATTCTGTATGATTTTTCTGAAGTCTGTGTATAAATAATTAGGCATAAAATCCTATAGTATCTGGCAAAACTATTTGGCCTGATAAAGAATGGGATGTAGCTAGACAAAAAAAAAATCTATTTTTATTCTGTGTCTGCCATGCTTTCAAGTACACATTTCCAGAAGATGTGGTTCTGGTGTCTGTATTGCTCTAAGCTAAGTGATATGTTCTGTACCACATGAAAATTCCAGCTAAACACCACTGATAGAGCCTTGGGAAATCGAGTTCATGCTCCTGAAATGATTCCTGTGTGTTGATAATGCCTATGAGCTAATAAAAGTACCATAGTGAAGGATAATTTGCTATGGTACTATGTTGGGATGTTGGGAAATGATTTTTATCATCTCAATGTCCAATGTTCGTAGCTTTCCAGTTGAAGGGATATAATACACTTGCCAAGATAAGGAAAGTCTTCAAACTTTATCAGAATATGTTTGACCTCTGTGCATTTGAAATGTTAGGGTCACAAGGATTCAAGTCAATGCGGACAGATTTATCCTCATTTAATTCCCACTCTTGTGTGATCATGAATTCATAAGGTAACAGCCACATTAGTACCCTATCTGGGATATATAGTGTTCAGCTTCTAATAGAGATATGGAAAGAAAGTCAGTTTGGAAGCTTCCATTCCTTTCCTTCATGAGAGCCACAGGAAATGCAAAATTACATTTTTTCATAGACTCACTAAAATACAGTACCTGGTGCTTCCCTCCACAACAATGACCTTGCTGGAGGGAAGGGTTCCCATGACTCTGCCTGCTGCTCACCTGCACAGAGCAAAGGTCCTTCTCCAGGGTTGTGGATATGACTGTGACCACCCATTATCTATTTCAAATTACCTCCACTCTAACTGTGCTGGCTAGAGCACAGCATGACTATTACCAAGTTAAGGTGTTCATTCTAATTAGTCATAGATATGCTGTAGCCAAATGATTGCATTAAATTTCTGAATCTACCTGTATGTCATTGAAAACACTATTGCTTGATGTTGGGAAATGTTGAAAGTCTACTCATTCAAAACATATGAAATTAGTGAAAATGATAGATGGATCTGTGATGGCTGGTATTGTCAGCTGCTTGAAAATGTTGCTTTGCTGGATATTCAGATAAGAAGGAATAAAGAGGAGAACTTATTTTTTTTTTTGTCATTGTTGCTATTATGTTTAATAACAAAAATAATGCATGCATTTTGGGGGATTATTTGAATTTTTTTAAAACCAATTGGTGAAATGAGGAAAATACTATTTCCAAGAAAAGACGGTGTGATCAGTAAAAGATAATGCCAACTATGATGTAGCTACAGAAATCAAAAAGAAAAATGCAAAAAATGTTCAAGCTTGCTGAATGATATCTGGAATTCAGCAGAGTAAGCAATTGAGAATTCCATATGATTATTTTTTAAAACAATGATGAGCATTTTTTTTCTATTGTTGAAAAAGTTAAAACTGAATTTTTATGTGGACTGAACAAGATCTTTGATGGAAGGACTGAGACATCTTAAAAAGACAGTATGTTTGAGTGGGGTTTTTAATTCGTAAAAATTAATTTTCTGTGGAAGATCTAAATACACATATGTGTACAGAAGTAAGAGACTGGGGAGATATATTAGAAATTTTGTCAAATCATTTTTTTAACAAATTAGTTTCTTATCATAATGGAGAAGAATTAATCAGATCCTCTACATCCCATTCTGTTTAGACTGCAGTGTCTAAAGTAATGACCCATGATGGTTTTAAAAGTTTTCCAGAAAAATCAGTTTATGGGAGAAAATTATAATATGCTATTAAGTCTACAATCTCTACAGCATGGGTATAACCATCTGGAAAAGACCACATATTTTTTGAGGTGACAAAAATATTTTTTTGTAATTGAGGGTAATTTTTTATGCTGGTCATTAGGAACAACCAATTAATAGAAAGTGGGTTTTTTCTGTCTTTCCTTGTGGTATGTAGGTGATAGGGATTTAAATATATTTTATCAGTGAAATAGAAGGGGCTTTTATGCAGCATAAAAGTATAAGTTGGCAGCTTCCTGGAAACACCTGACTTTGAACAATGTTGACAACAGCTAGCAGAACAAGAGACAGGTAGAGAGATAAAATACCTAACTTGTGGGAAAAACAGGATAAACCCTCAAAAGAGTGCAAATGGTCAAAGAAATTTCTGGCTACGTGAGGACAGGCAAGAACTCGTGAATAATTCTTGGCACTTCTGCAGATGGCCAGGAACAGAGATGAGCACACAAGTGCATGTTGCATGGTATAGCACTGTCAGGTCAGGCTGAGAAAATACAAACTGTACAGTGCACTGCTCATGACACGGGCCCTCTGAACCTGGGAGTGCAAGCTGTCTATCTATGGTGAGTGCAGCCATGTTCTTGCCATGGCATTTGTCAAGCCATCCATCAATTTAGCTGGTTGTGTGCCTACTCTCTGAGGCAATGTAAATGATCATGCTACAATTTACTGCTTGTCCTTTAAGTCTTAAATTAACTCACTTATCAGTGTAACAATGTTTATATCAGACCCTTGGCTTCTCTGCTCAAGAATGTGGCTCCGTGTCACATGGTCCTAGATTATGGCTTTCTATTCAGATCAGTATTACTATGTCACAGAACTATGCATATCCTGACCTGGGAGCTCAGCCTTCTATTCACAGTCAAGTAAAAATTGTTACATACATGCTACAAAGCATGAAAAAATATATATTTATGCAAACTGATTTGAATAGTCCAATTCACCTGTGATTAATGTCATTGATCTTTAAAGACATTATGGCTGAAGTAATATTTTCCTTTGTGTTTAATAATCTTCTGATTGGTTTATACAGCACATAGATTAATGAACTTTAGGTCCTTTTGATGTCCCACAGTCATAGAAACAAATAAGAATAATACTAATAAAAAGAAAGGAGTACAATGGTGCTACATTGCACTAACAATGCAAAGGTCAGATGAGACACCAAATGTTTTAGGGTCATCTTTTTCCTGTAATTCTAGGTCTTTTTTTTTGAAAAAAGGAAAATAGGATGTGCATGGATGTAACTCAGGGATTGTTTATGACACACAGGACATGTATTTCAGCAAGGCCTCCAAAATTCTTGCAGTAGAACTTGGTAAAGAAAACTTGATATTTGCTTTTTAATTTGTTATAATCTTTCAAATAATTATTTTGTATTTCTCTGGGCTTATGCTTTTTTGTTGTTGTCATTGGACTCTTAATTTTCCACTGACATTTTTCCTCCCCAATTGCTCTGCCAGGCCACTTCCTTCATCTCACTTTTGAATCAGTTCTACCAATTCACTTGCCAGTATAACTAGGTCTCCAGATACTGTCATTAATAGAATTTTCGTTCACCTAATTCAATAAATTTACTGAGGTTAAGCTATTATCAGCATATCATGTTCTCTAACTGTCTTAGTTATAGGTCATCTAAATATTTGAATATATTTCAGACATCTCATATAAATGTGTATCAATGGAAAACTGGTATAACAGTCAACACATTGTTCCTAGGAATACAGTGTAAACTTCTTTTATCAGGACCTCAATACCCTATAGGTTGCATTTGCAATGAGAATTTGATTTTGCTCTTCTGATACTTGTCTTTGCAGCACTATTAAGTATTAAACACATACTCCACAAATGTTGTTATAATTAACTGATGATTATTATTACGTTTGGAATTGTTGCCAGGCAGCTCCCCTCTGTGTTAACAGAAGGCAAAGTGAGTCTGGCTGCTAATGAGCTCGGTTAATTGCTTGCATGAAGGCTGTGAGTGGATGGCTACCCTTGCTTCTACACTAAAGGTGTTTGGGTAAATGTGAAAAATATATGAATCCAAATTTGAGGAGTCCTGGGTGCTGACAGATAGAAGATATGCTAATTATAATGTAAGTTATAAATTTGATGTAAAAGCCTGGACTGTAAATGTCAATGATGTTTTCTCCTCTCTCAAAAATGCAAATAACTTGGACTGATCTATCCAGATAAATGGGCATTACTCTGCAATCCTTATATAGTGGATCACAGTGTGAATTATCTACATAGCAACATTTACATGGCGTGTTGATAAATCCACAGAATTAACTTGGCCACGTGCAAACATGAGTAGCACTTAACAGTGGAGTGAGCTTAATCTCTGTTGTCTTTTCCACCTTCATTTAGGCAAAAAGGCTAATTAAAAATAGGGAAAAGATACCATTAATAGTCCAGTTAACATATGAACTAATGTGGAAATCCAGTGTCATATGCACAATAGTCACACAGGAAGAAAACCTGTGTTTGATGTCTGCAGATGTAGCATCACATGATGTACAGATATCAAAACTAGGAGAAGCCAAGGCTGCTCGTGCAACTATGCTCATGTAACCAAGACATTGTGACACATGATGGGTTAATAGGTCTGTGAGGGGTCTGTGTCAGCTCCATTGTTTCAGGGCATCTTACTAAGCCAGCACCTCTGTGAGATGCTGAACTAACTTGGGACATTATAACTTTCTTATTTCTCCATAAATGTGGCAATATATTTCTTTAATGCCCCATGGTAATGTTGTAAACCTGATTAATTTTTGTTTTGCAGTGTCTTGTGGTTTGCCTAAAGCTCTCATTACAGAACCTGTGACTTGTCATTCTCATATCTCTCAAAAAAAGCTGAAAAGGTAACTCTAATTTACATAGAAGATGCAGCTATGAGGGGATAAATTGTAAAAATCTCTTTAGATCCCTGAACGTTTTAAAATAAGATGTGACTTCTATTAAATATACCCACGGTTTGCTTCTTACTTTTTCTTGGAAAATAAAAAGTAGCTGATATGAGAACATCGTAATTTAGGAGAACCAGACTCTACCCTTGACTACCTGCAAGAAACAATCAGACACAGTTACAATTTTTTCTCTACTTAACTAGTGACTAACATTTCCTTTCTTTTGATAAATACTGTATGCTGGAAATATGGTATATACTATTATTTTAGCTTCTTAAATGTTTTATCTAAATGAGTTTATAAGATTTCTGTTCAAATCCCTTTGAACTTTCATTTGATATACATCATGAAGCTGCTTATTTATGTGACTTTTTGTTACAAATCTGGACTTTTGGTGTGGGTCTGAGGCAGGCTCTTCTTGGCATGGTCCACATCCAGGCAGGGCCAGGCTGTGGGCAGCTGGAGACTGGTTCTGCTGTGTCATTTCTGGGGCAGAAACTGATGGCCCTGGGGACTGCCATAGGATCCTGGGCTGTGGGCAGGGTAGGAGGAACTCTGGAGGAGGTCAGTCAGGTCCATTGCTGTCCTCAGGACCCTGACCCACTCTTAATGTGTTCCCTGGGTTAGCTGGTGTTGCTTCACTTGCTGTGGGTGCCCTGAGGTGCATCCCAGGCTGTGCCTCAGCCTGTGCCCTGGGTGCTGGCATGGATCTGCATCCTACAGGGAGCATAACAACAGGGATGCTCCTCTCAGCTTTTAGTAGGGTATTGGATGTTACTGCAGTGATTTGCCTGACTAAATCTTCACCTACTTTATAGACTTTTATTGGGAGGTTGCTTCTGTTGTCACTGAAGTGTAGGTGCCTTGTGGGGGAGGTTTTGGCTGTTCCATTGGGATCCCTCACCACCTGGCCAAATGGCCCAGGAGTAGAGAACCCTATACCAACCCAGACTGCAGTTACACAAGCTGGCACCTACTCACAACATGGCTCATGATATTCCTCACTTTTGCAAGAAGTTGTCATCACATTTCTTATGAGCACAAAGGGATGTAGGCACCTCCATATTCTTTTAATTACATGATTGGCAATCTACTTAACTCTGACTCCATGGGAAATATACTCTTGTCCCCAAACGGCTTCTAAGAGCACCTTGAATGTTTCTTAGAACCTTCTATCCAAGTACTGATCAAGAAGTATACCATGCTTTGTAGAATGTCCACAAGAAGGAAATCAGGATGATTGATAGTCCAGAAAAAATAACCCACATGGAAAGATTGCACGAGCCAGCTTTGTCAAGCTTAAACAAGAGAGCAGTAAGGAAAAGCAAAGAAAATCTTCAATAGGCTGCTACAAAAGTGAGCGAATATTGTCTATTTGTTGTCATGGTGAATTGGACAAAACATAGTGAGCATAAATTGCCAAAATGGAAAAAGTGAAAGGTTTGAAGAAGCAGCGAGCTAAAATATCTAACAATGGCCAAAAACCTGTCAAATTTCCATCCCAGGAAATTTCTCTGGAGGCGTTAAATGACATCTGCAAAGAAGGGGAAAAATGAGCTAGTGAAATATCTTTTATGCTATCATCCATGATTCCACAGCTCGCACTGTACAACTGATACATGTGTGACTGATGGCTCTATTTGTCACAAATTGGTGCAATTTTATACATTTGGACATGTTCACATACATGTCTACACATCAAAAAATATCAAACCTAAGTGTCTGAAATATATAGCTAAATTGTGCATGGTTAATATATGGCTAACTTCACTCTCTGCAGGAATTACTGGCTGTCACAGAGGAATTATGTCTTCAGTAGCAGTGCCATTTTACCAGAGGAGGCACAAGCACTTTGATCAGTCCTATCGCAACATTCAGACAAGATATGTACTTGAGGAATATGCAGCAAGAAAGTAAGTGCCATGTATTTGAGCATAGACAGGTCTCTGTTTTGGGTAGTCAGTTCTTAGAATCAAGATACTTACCTTTCCCCTCCACCCAAAAAAATTGTGATTTATACACGATGATAGTTTTCCACTTCCTTCCGTGGGCACGCTCCTTATCTATAGTCTCCCACCAGCATAGCTAAGCTTCCTACCAACACTGCAAGATACCAACACAGACCTTTTAGCTTATGATCTGTCCTGTTTGGTATCCCAAAATTGAAAATTCTTCCTTGTAGGCTAAAATTGAAACTGACTTAAGAACAATTGTCATGAAATTTATTTTAAGTCATAGAAATAGCTTTTACCCATTTTTCCATGTGACATTATGATATTTCTTCTCCTGAAGCTGGCTATAGCTCATTACAGTTTTTGTCATTCAATTTTCTTTTTTAAACTTAAAAGAAGACTTAATTATTCTCATTTGAAATCTCAGAGTTTTAACAAGAGAATACACATTCTTTGTATCTCAAAGCCTGAAACTTCGTACTGTGGTTGCTTCAGAATCACTATTCTCCCTACTTAGTAATTAACATGCCTACCTAGCTGTCTAGATGGTCCCGATTCCCTTAAGAAAGAGGACAGTTGCAGAAAGTTCTGTGAAATATAGAAAGGCAGGAATACTTGGAAACAGACAATGCTATGGGGAATCTTTGTGATTTGTGCATTAGTCAGGCTGGTACTCTTGTGGTTCACTGAAATGCTATCATCACACCTAAGTGATTGAAGACTGAAATAAATATAAATTTAATAGAATGAAATAAAATGCCCAGTGATCCCCAGTGACAGATGATGGGCATTAAGCCCTTGAAGCACAAGTGACAATCAGCACCTGTGCAGTCAGTGAAGATGCAAAGGTTCCTCACTGAACAGTGCTCAGTCATGATGTTCCGCTCATTCAGCTCTAAGTAATTTCTTTGACATTTGTGAGTTCATGTTTTATCTGAATTGTTGGGTTATAACAATGTCTTTTATATTTGAAGGGCTGCTTCCAGGCAGGCTGCTTATTATGAATCATCTGGCTTGGGCAAAACAACGTGCAGACTCTGTGCCAGGAGGGCACGCACCTTGGCGCACGAAGCAATGCAGGAATCCAGGAAAAGGTAAAGCTCTCTTGGTCCAATCTGGCCTGCGTAGTGGTTCTACTCCCAACTCTTTTGCCACAGCTCTTTTCAGAATTTACAAGACTGGAGGCTTCTCTGTCACTGTTCTTCACTAATCTATTTTGGCTGGAACACTAAATGACTGAGTGTCACTTTCAGTCTCATATTTCAACCCAGAGTTGTTCCCCTGATCCCCACTCTGACCCTTGAAAACAGCTTTAAACCAAAAATAAATTAGAATCTACCGGGTACCCAGAACTCCTTTTGAACAGAGTGACTTCACTTTTCCTAAATTTCTAATTTGGATCAATTTAAACCTTTTAAATTCTTTCCTGAATATCAAGTGTTTACTGTCATGTCTCAGTGACCACCTTGATATGAAGTCCCAGAGTAACTGTGCTGATGACAATATTCCCCTAAGTGAATGTCACTGTTTCTATACTGCTTTGTTCTACAGTTATGGCACCAAAGACATGGAGGATTTATATTACAAGAAGGAATTCTGCCTTGTTTGTAGAAAATATGTTGTTCAAATCATATACATCCATATGGTTCTGGTACTTGGATTGGTTTGAAATACCTAACCTCAGAACAGAAATCTCTAGGAAAATCAAATGATTTTGTATAATTTAATTTAGGTTTTAATAATTATTTTTAATTTCAGCAATATTAAAAAAAATAGCAAGACATAGCTGGTATTTAAAGTACATTGAAATGGTACAAATAATTTTTTTAAAGTATAAGACAAATAATATATCGATTCACTGAATTTCATGGAAGTTTTCTTATTTGGATTATCCTTTCAGAGTCTTGCCATATGTTGACTATATTGACAGACATGTTAGAAATATCTGATATTCAGTACCTTTTTTTGTCCTGGGAAGGAAAAGAGTAGCATAGGCTGTCTACTGAATCAGCATGAATGAAGGAACCTGAGCTAGCTCCTCCTAAGAACATTTATGAGTTGGAGTATTTTTTGAAATTCTGAAAAATCTGTGGAGCTAAGTTTTGAGGGAACAGCTCACAATTTTTTCAGAACACTCTATTTTTCCTGGTAGTTTCTGTAATACTTCCTACTCATCCTTGGAAGGGATAGCTTTTTTTGCATGCAACTGCTCATCAAATCCTGGTGAACTCCTTGGTCTGAGTCTTTCAGGTGAGGTCAGGTGATACAGCCCATGGAGCTACAATAGCTCAGAGGTTCTGAAGCTTCTAAAACTAAGGGTGTTATGTAAGCAAGGCACAACTTTTAACAGGTTTTGAACAGGTACAGAACTTGCCTCCATGCCTCTGCCTTTTTGTGTCCATGGGAAGGAAAATCAGGGGCCAGAAGGAGGCCAAGCAGATTCTTCATCTTGATTACCAGAGGAATCTGTGGAACCATGTCAATGTGCCCACAGCAGAGTTCAAGACTTAGGGCTATGGCCCCACAAATACAGGATGAAAGAATATGAAGAAAATTCACATGATTTCACGTACTGAGGATAGGTGGATAGATGCTAAGAATGATTCTTATCCTAAATTTTACATCCTACTGATATGGTTTCAGAGCCCTTGGTGGCCTTATGTGTATGAGTGACAAAGCTTCACAGTGGTCACTTGATTTTTTTTCTTGTTCCACAGGAGTCATGAGCAAAAGTCTCATGTAAGTGATGAGAAAAGAATCCGTTTTGCCAGTGAATTGTCTGCTTTGGAAAAGGAGATCCACACAGCCAGGCACCGTGCTCGAGAGCATCTGGATAAACTTGCTGTGCAAAGAATGGTACCTGCAGGATCTTTTTACTCCTATGCAAAAATAATTACAAGTTATATTGAAATTAAGACCTGTGCTCCAAATATGAGTAGAGATTAAGCATCATTTTGTGAATTTAAGGTTAGATATCCTGCCTTCTTTGAGTCTGGTGCCAGATGTTTCTTTTCTTTTCCCATGTTTAATAGGTAGAAGAAAATATGGCTCTGGAAAGACATATCATTGAGGAAAGAATAAGTCGAGCCCCTGAAATTCTAGTGCGCCTGAGGTCTCACACCATCTGGGAAAAGATGTCTGTGAGCCTTTGCTTTACTGTACAAGGATTTCCAACCCCTGTTGTACAATGGTAAGAGACTGGCCTTTCCTAGCCCTCTAAAAATGTTGTTAAGCTTTTTTCATTTGAAAGTTATGCCATAACTGAAAAGTGTCATGTATATAATGGCTTTGTTAAATCCCCTTTATAATCCTCCTAGATGTGCTGGATTGTAGCAGTTGGTACTGCTACAAGAAGGAGTGGGAGGAAAACTTGCTGAGTGGCCCTGTGCAATGTGAGAAACAAACCCAAGCATTTCAGAAGGCAGACAGTGGAAGACATTCCAGTCTTTCTGGCCATCGAGTTTCCTGACCACAAAGTAGCAATTGGCAAAATACACTTTCTATGCCTGGATAAAGGTGCACAGCACCACTGTTGTCCTGGGCTGTATTTGTAGTCATTGAAGAGGACATCAAAGTCCTTTCTGCTGCCCTTTTCTCTGGACAGGGGCTGTCCTGTATATATGAAGGCTTCAGGATGGACTGTAAAGACCTAACATGAGGCATAATTCTGTTGCTGCTCCCCTTTTTGCACTCAAGCATTCTACCGTGGTGCAACATAAAGTTTACTTCCCATCTTGAATCTGGGTTAGTGGACTTAAAAGTTCAAGTCCCTTGCCATCTTCTCTTTACTTCCTTTCCTCATCTTCTAGATTGAGTGCACATCTTCTCTTTCCACTTTCTTGCTGCTATGATGGTCCTGCTTTACCTTCACGGTCCAGGATGTATTTTATCCATACATATTGGAAAATACTCCATGCAAGTAGAGAGAGTTCAGATGATAGTAAATGATATCTTGATCCAAAGATCTACCAGTTGAATGAATAGTTGTTGATATTTATGGGTTGTTTCTTTTCTTCTTGATTGTCAGGTACAAAAACGAGGAATTGATTTCTCCTGCAAGTGATCCAACAAAGTACAGAATTGAAAGTAAATATGGAGTACATGTGTTACATATAAACAGGTAAATCTTTCTGGGGAATACCACAGGTTTTTTATGCTCTATGCAAAGCATTTTATATCAAATACAATTAAAAGTTCACAAAATGGCTGAAAGAGAATTGTTAAATTCAGCAACTTTTCTGTTGGTACTCACTTTTAGGCTGAAGAAAGTTCACTGAGTACCTGAGATTTAGATTATGAAAATGAAATGATAAATTAGATATTTGTATTCACTCACTTCAGCAATCTACAAGGTATAAAAAAGAAGAGGCATGTAGCTGAAAAAATGGTAGTTCCTTTTTTATTAGAATTATATCTTAGCATTTGAAGTGGAAAATTATATGTTCTTGTCATGATGAAGCTCATTTAGGTAAACAATTATAGCTGGGCAGGGTAGGCATACACAGCTGTGTTTGTTTTACTATATGCTAGGTTCTGCTTACTTTTTCATCTCCCTTTTCTTTCTTCCAAAATTTAAGGAAGGGTAAATTACTTATTTAATGGTTCTAATTTAATTAATTTTATCTTTTCAAAATGTTAACTTTAAGGTATAGAACATGCTTGGGTATAACAGCTTCCCATAAACTAATCCTATATTTTCTGAAATAATTGAAATGTTATGTGTGACTTGTTGTAAGCTTTTCAAAAAATATAAAATCCCAAATGAAAATAAAGATATGACTGCAGTATTTAAAAAGAAATGAATATATAGAGCAGAGACACAAACCACTTCTTTTAATTTCTCTCTGGGCTGAAACAGCTGGAATATTTGTGGCTAACACTTGGCTGGCCAAACATTTAATCTTCTACCCTGTCTCCATCTGTCAGCAGTGGAAGCAGCCCTGAGCACAGCCTTATGGCATTACTAAAGAAAATAAGTGCATCATTCCTTCTGCTTTTGGGGAAGACTACTTGCCTTTGCCATCTTGCAGCCAAGCCCAGCCCAACTGTCAACCTTTTCATAGTTCAGGATGGGAGAAACATATCCTGTACAGAGCCTGGCAGCAAGAATCACCAGGTTGTTGCTTCCTAAGATGCTTCAAAGGCACTCAGTCTCCTACCCCCAGGCCATGGATAACTTGGAAACTGCTCTCTGTATCCATGAAATCTACCCACACTGCTGTTTCTTGCCACCAACATTACTTTTGAAGATAGTAACAGGAGACTGAAATATGAAAACAGCTTGTCCTTTTGCACTCCTCTCCCTTTTAGCAGGGAAATGGAAAACTCTCTCCCTTGTCTGGATAGGTGTGAGTGCCAGTCAGGAGATGAAACTTTGGTCACTTCCTGATGTGAGTGACTGTTACTGTTTATTTCCCTTGGTTAGCCCTCCTGAGGGACTGCTTGGTGAGTCCAGATGCCAGTTATGTAGTAAGTAGGTTGCCTTGTGACATTTTGCGAGTAAACAGCTTCTAGAATAAATGAGAATCAATGCTGATGCTGCTTTCTGAGAACCTGTAACCATCAGGCTGAAGGCTAATAATGGCTTCCATCCTCTTAATGCTTTTTATCTCTTTTCTCTGCTGGTTATCAGTCATGTAGGCACAACCAGCTTTGGGAGTGTTCAGACTCAGCCATAATTCAGGCAAGTTCAGAGATACCACAGAGTCATTTACTGGCACCCACGCTGGTTTCTCCACACCCTCTCTACTAGTTCCAGACATGCAGAGTCCCTAACTTTCAGCCAAGCTGCCCTCTTCAGAGACTCTTGCTCCATTTCTCTTTCATTCTGTCTGGCAGTGTGGTCTTTTTGCTGCTTAAAGGTTCCTGGCTGCTCTCCCACAGATTTCCCTTCTACACTTAAAATAATTCTGGGGTGTGGTTATGATTTATACAATTTATTAAATTAAAATTTCTTATTTATTTATTTATTCTTTATTACTAATGCATTTATGTCAAAAATTGATCATCAAATGTATTTTATGTCCTAAAAGCACAGAAAATGAACATGCAGGAAACTGAAGAACATTTTGTTAATGCATAATAAACATTAAGTGTATATTGTATTGAAATAAATAGATATATAAATAATGGTTAAAATATATAAAATATTAGTGTTTTTATACAAACATATCAATTAATTCTGTATTTTACATTAATATCTTTGTGCACTTAAATTCTGTATTTTATGAATAATTTGTTTTTCTGGGAGGTGGAGCCATTGGGAGTTTCTTCCTATCCACTTCTGTGCTCTTCTCAGCTGTTCATACTAAAGTGCTGAGCTGAATGTAATCTTACCCACAGCCGCTCAGAACGGCCTTGGAATTTCTTGGCTACTTTTCTAGCACTTCAGCGAAGCCCAGGGAGTGAACTTTTTCCTTCTGATGCAAGTGTGATATTTATTCCTGTGAGTATTCCCTGATCCCAGTGGAAACATTCTTGAGGCACTGAAACCTTACCGTCACCTTGTTGTCTTAAAGTAGTAACTGGACACAATTTCATCCCCCACTATTTGCTGTTCTCCAGAACCCATGAGCCTATATAGTAACCAGATAATTTTAATTTATCTGTCTCATATTTTTTATGATGCAACATTCTCAATTACCACATTTTCTGCATGCATTCAGTGCTATCATGATCATACAGTGTCTCTTTCTTGCTCCTTTTAAACTTCTTCAAATGGGAATTTGAGCTCAAGATCTTCCTTGAGCAGTAAAGAGAAAGAGTTTGGAGTTCAAGTCTATTTTTTGCACATCTCATAATTATAGCAGAAGTGATATGCACTGGGGTAGTAGTTCATTCCATCTCTCAACTCACATCTGATAGGTTATTAGGAGGAGACTGAGGAATCCCTGGAATAAAAACTCCTGATAGTTGAAATGAATCATATGTGTCTGATAAGGCGTGGATTTGTTTAAAATATATTTTTTTATCCCACATATTTTTAATCCCATGGATTGGCACATAGTACAAGAAAAGATTTCTGTATCAATAGTAGTCGAGATGAGGGTGGCCATTGCTTTATGGCAGAGCTAAAAAATATTTTCTGTCTCAGGGAATATCTCAGTAATTAACAGTTGTAACATTTTTAACTTCTTAGTTGCTAATACCTGTTTAGCAACAGAGTTGAGCTTTTTTGTTTCTTTGTTTACTGTGATGCTTTATTGAATGGATCACTTGTTTCTATTCAGCTGTGATTGTCTATGTTACATTCCCAGCTACCTTGGCTGGTGTGTAGAGGAGACAGTAGGATGCTCCTCCCTGGGGGTGTTCCCGACTCCCACCCCTCGGTGAGTGGGAGGGTGAGCTGAGCTGGGTACCAGGGGCAGGGAAGGACATTCTCTGACTTTCCAGAACACTGCCGGTGTGGTTTGGCCACACGGATTCAAATATATCGGGCTCAGGGTTTGACAGCATTTTGTCTTTTATTAAGACCCTCTCCCTTTCCTGTTAAAGTGACAGCCCAAGCAGTGCATATCATATGAGAGGGAAGGTTTGCAGCAGCAGTGAGGCAGAGCCAGCAGAGTGCAGTGTTACACCTGCTGGCACGGGCAGAGCCAGCCTCGGAGCACCGCCGGCACCGCTGCTAAAAGGAAAGCTTAAAAATTGAATGAACCTTCTAGTCTAGCTATTCTCATTTAACAAATGACCCTGTGAGGTCAGCAGAGTGCTATTTTAGTTTGATTAGGCACAAAAGACTTGAGATGATTTAATCCGGAGAGGTAGAGAGCGAGGCGTGCCCTGTCCCCGCTGGAGGCGGGAGCGGAGCAGAGCAGAGGTGCTCAGACAAAGGCGATCCTCCGGCGCAGCCCGCAGAGCCTTTGAGCCGTGCGAGGTTGGTGGGTGATAGACTGCAGCTCCCTGGGTATTGCGGGTTTGCAGTATTGGTGGCTGTATAGGCAGCAAAAAGGTGTACTGCTCTCCTTTCCTTGCTGAAAGGCAAAAAGCAGCCCCCAAATATGAGATCTGACTCGCCAGTCACTGTCACCTATAAGCGACTGTAGTTGGGGGCTCGAGGAAGTGGCCACCTCATAAAAGAGGTCTCTCTTCCCTCAACGTGAAATCCAACCAAACAAAAGGAATCAGATTCATTCTGACAGGAGAATCAGGACAGGAGATGGCGATTCTGCAGAGTATTTCCATATTTTGATGTTATATTGCCATAACACTGAATATTTTATCACTTGGATTCAAAGGAGTAATTTTTAACTCTGCAATTTACTACGTACTGCCTCGTGTTCTTTACATGCATTGAATTGTGTTCTAATTCATGCAAAGATGCTATTTCACTCTTAACTCCTGGGTTTAAATCTACACTATGCAGTTGGATGAATATATGCATTTTAAATAGATGTATCTGCCTGGGGAATATTCCCCACACAAGTATTAGCACTTCAGAACCTCATGTGGATTCAGAGCAATTTAATTTTCGCAAAAAAGTATTAGTACCTTGGGACAGATACAGTTCTGCGCTCACATTTTATGCTATCTAAATGTACTCTATGCATATTTTATCTGACCTTTGTAAAGGCTGAAAAACACATTCTCCACCATAAAACAAGAATAACTGTTAGACCACACCTTGCCTCCTGGGTTCTTCAAATGTAGTTTCTAACTGGTCTTGACTCAGTGCACTTTATAGTGCAATTTAGGAAATCTAAGATTTTTTTTAACATATAGGGAAATAGATAATTTCCGAGATAATCCTCCATCTGAGAATTATCAGGCACAAAAGAAAAGTCAGAACCTTATGTAACTTGCCATCCTGTCCAATTTCATAGTGGATATGAAACAAAAGTGCCATCTAACACCTAGCCACTGAAACCCTGCATTTCCATTGTCAGATTTAGGGGGTTTTAGTGAATACTAGGTTGTCTAAGATGGTTTATTTCTCTTGGCTGTGTAAGATGGTTTATTTCTCTTGGACAGTCAGAAGAGTGATCATAGCAAAGACACATAAATTGCTTTCAAAGCAGTAAGCTACAGAAAATGGACAGAGTTGTTATGACTTCTTAAATAGTAAGAAGTGCCTGGCCTGTGGAATTGTGTGTTCTTAATAAAGGTAAGAACATATTTTCTCTTCAAAAAAAAACAAAGGATGCTGTAAGAATGTGGTCAATATTTGGTCAGATACTTCTTTCTTATGTTCTTCAGAGAAAATTAATTATAATTAATTATTATTTAATTTTATTATTAATATATTATTCTTTTATTATCAATATGGTTAATAATTAATTATTATTAACAATTTATCTCTAAGTTTTGTCAAATAGTTGATTTTAGATTTTGAGCTTCTTTTGGCTAAAAATATGACCCTTTTGTGAATCTTGTGGCAGTTCTAGAGACATTTAAGGTCATATTCTGTTTTCTCTACCTTGGACACCATTACAGACAGAAAGAGCTCATATTTTGCTGTTTCTTAGGAGAGCAAAACTATGGGGAAGGGATTGACATGAGATATATACACATTTGAAAAGGTAATCAGGTATCTGCCATTCTTTTTCTCCATTTCTGTGAGACAACTTTGCAGTTCTTATACCTTTAAATTCCAACACTTTGTGTGGTTTAGCACAGTTTAGGACCCCAAATAATTCTACAATACATGTTTCTCTATTTTCTGGATTATTTTTAGGCAACTTGTTTGATAAAAAATCACTCCTTAGATGCTAAATTCTGTCTAAGTCTTATAGATATTGGTTCCTGTTTAACTGTTTTATCTGGTGTTCTGCTGGAAAATGAAGCCAACACTGAGAGCAGATGATGACTGGTTTAAATTGAGATTTAATCAGAGTTAACCTCAGTCAAGCAGTGCTGATTTTTTATCTTTATTGTTAACACTCTAAGCAACAACAAAATGTGGGGAAGAGCTAAGTTGGATTTGAGAGAAGTGAAAGCCTGAAGTAATGCTTTGTTTATGTGAGGAAATGGGCTAGTGCAGCAGTGCTGGTGTAATGTTCATCACTCATTTATGAGCTGGGTGCTGTGTGCAGTCATGTTCAGCCTGATCAGCCCACACAGGATGGCTGTCCCAGCAATGTCCTGCCAGGTGTAAGCGTGCACCACCTCTCAGGAGGGTCTAGCTCATCCAGGAGAAACCTGGCCATGCAGGTGGCAGGAAGACACTGTGCACCTCTGTAGATCTTTGGCAGGACGTGGATTGGGTGGTGGCTTGAAGGTCAGGAAGCCTTTGTAGGGCAGGAATCAGGGGACAAAGCCTTCAGGGCATGATGTGGTATATATCTGCCACCAGTGCCTAGGAAATGCACTCCTGGCCTCTGCCTGACAAAGCAAATTAAAGACATGCTCTACCACAGTGACCTCCTGTGATAGACTATTTTCTCACCCTTCAGCCCTGGGATGCCAGATATCCAGACTGCTCTCTGGAAAATATCCCTTAATATCTCCTGAGATGTGTGGGGGTGTCCTTTTGATGAGCTGGAGCACGTCAAGGCACAGCAAGGGCTGTTCTAAAAACATCAACATTAGGGCAGTGAAGATCCAGTTTCTGGGGATGAATGCTATTTAATTTGATAATGTGCAATATATGTTATTAAATATACTGTGTACTATATTTACACTATTTAATGTATATTCTATATATAGATTCTTAAATTAGGGATATAGCAGAATGACAAAAATGCCTTACAGCTCCAGAACAGTTAATTCTGCAATGTCTCTTGTAAGAAATTTTTGAGCTTCTTCATTTGTTGTTAACTTCTTATATTATAGTAAGATAAAGCACTAGATTCTGATAAATGCATGAACTATTTACATTTCAGCATAAAGGCATAACATGCCTTAGGAAATGGCCCTGTTACTGCAGTTTTATATCTCTTTTTGACATTTTGTTACATGTGTAATATAATAAAATAGTGTGAAACTGGGATAGTAAAAACAAAATGTTCTGCTTAAAAAAAATTCTTAGCAAAGAAGTGTTGTCAAGTCTGACATCTCTCAAACAAGTCCAGAATCAGTTAAGCTTTATAAGTATCAGTTAAGCTTTTAACAAGTTACATAATTTCTTTAAGATCCTTCATGAAAACAAACTGATGTTAAACTAGATGTTAAATAACATCTAGCTCAGAGAATAGTGATGAATGAGATTACATCCAGCTAGTGGCCAGCCACAAGTGTGGTTCCCAGTGCCCAGTGTGGGAGCAAGAACTGTTTGATAATGTGGTCAGTGATGTGGATGGGGGGAGTGGGTGCAGCCTCCATCAGTCTGCAGATGTCACCAAGTTCAGTGGGAGTGCTGAACTCTTGGAGGGTAAGAGGGGTCTGCAGATGTCACCAAGTTCAGTGGGAGTGCTGAACTCCTGGAGGGTAAGAAGGGTCTGCAGAGGGACCTGGACAGGCTGGATCAATGGGCTGAGGCCAACTGTGCGAGGTTCAAGAAGGCAAAATGACGAATCCTGCCCTTGGATCAAAACAACTCCAGGCAGGGCTACAAGCTGGAAATCTGCCCTGTGGAAAAGGATCTGAGGGTGCTGGTTCACAGTGACTGAACCTGAGCCAGTGTGTGCCCAGGTGGCCAAGCATGCCAAGGACATCCTGGCCTGGATCAGCAATAGAGTGACCAGCAGGACCAGGGCAGGGATTTTCCCCTGTACTTGGCACTGGTGAGGCCACACCTCGAGTCCTGTGTCCAGTTGTGAGCCTCTCACTACAAGAAAGACATTGAGGGGCTGGAGTGAGTCCAGGGATGGGGAATGGAGCTATTGAAGGGTCTGGAGCACAAGTCTGATGAGGCTGAGCTGAGGGAAGTGGGTGTGTTTAACCTGGAGAAACAGAGGCTCAGAGGGGACTTCATTTCTCCTCCTACTGCCTCAAAGGAGGTTGTAGCCAGGTGGGGCCAGGCTTTTCTCCCAAATAACAAGTGACAGGACAAGAGGAAATTGCCTTAACTGCACTAGGAGAGGTTTAGTTAAGATATTAGGAAAAATTTCTTCACTGAAAGAGTTGTCAAGCATTGGACCAGACTAGCCAGGGAAGCAGTTGAGTCACCATTCCTGGAAGTTTTCAAAAATCACGTAGCTCTGGCCCATGAAGTCATAGTTTAATATGATGGTAGTGCTGGATTGACCATTGGTTTTGATGATCTTAGATGTCTTTTCCAACCTTAACAATTCTTTGATTTCAATTCTTTTAAATTGTTTTTCAAGCTCACTGTGCCTGTCCAGAATGCACTAGGGTTTCCTACCCAGCTGGAAACTTTTTGGTTATGTAGTCTCGGCTTAGGACTTGCCCTTATATCTTTGATAATTAATTGTATGATAAACTTTGCAATTGATGATTTTGTGAAATATGTAAGCCAAAGTGTTGCCTTCAGGAGCAGCTATTAGATCTGTAAATTCAGAGAGAAAAATTGCAATTTAATAGAACGTTCATCAAGTTGTGCTTTAGCCACCACAGTACAGATAGTATCATTTTTATGATATGACACTGTCCAGAACGTATGCATGAAGTGAAAAATAGGTGTTTGATGTGTCTGTGACAGCTGCTACATACTCCAAAATTGGCATCTTGTTAAAAGATGCCATTTCCATAAAACAGTCTTACATATTCTTTCTCCCAATCTGGGATGTATGACCTCTTAGAGGACAAGTGCAATCAGAATTTCATCACTTGGAAGTTGCTAAGAAGACACAAATTTGTTCTTCTGAAAGGAAACTAAGTGGATGCATTCACAGTATTGTATCTCATAACTGAAAATTTTGGTTAACCTCCATTTAATTTAATACTAAATAAACTATTATTGATGGACTCAATTTTAAATAAGAAAAGAGCAGGGGCATCAAGGTTTGTATCTATATCTTAACAGCTGGTCATATATGTGGTCATGAACTTTAAGGAAGGATGTATTAAGTGAGAAAATCTAGCAGTGTTTTGCACCAAGTAGCTATTTTTTGCTATTTGTTTATACTGTCCTTGTATAATAATTTTTTTCTCACTAAAAAACATAACAAACCAAGCCATGTATGCACATAAGCAATTTTGATCAATGTTCCTGATTTTTTTATAATTTTCCTGGATTGAGATATGAGAGAGGCAAAAAATACCAGCGTCTGCCAGCTGAAAATACCATAGAGGGCAGAATTTTAGTGAGAATCACATGTACTTTTATTCCACGTCTCTCTCATAAAATATGGCAGAAAGGCAAGATGGATTAAAGAAGGTTACATAGAGAAGGGAATAGCCAGACTGTCATTGTCCAGCTATCTCCTTTTGATCATTCTCTAAAGGTCATTTCCAGTTTGCTCAAGTTAATGCAGCCTGCACACTAAGCCATGATAAAACTGCAGTTGGAAACAGTAGCTGCTTTCTGATTGTGTTTCATCAATGCCTTGCATTGTGTAGACAGCAAAGAGCTCTCTGCACTCTCTACCAGTAAAGAGCTTTATATACTTTCCTTATGGATGACATAGTTTGGCTTTAATATGGATCATTAAGAGAATTTTTATTTGCATAAAGAGACATCTACTTTTCTCCTTCCCCTTTTCAGGGCTGACTTTGATGATTCTGCAACCTATTCAGCAGTTGCAACAAACGTCCATGGTCAGGCATCAACCAATTGTGCTGTGATTGTGAGAAGTAAGTCCTACTTTATATTTAAAACAATAAATAAATATAATGCTCATCTCATTGAATGTTTCTTGTCTGTTTATTCATAGGGTTCAGAGAGGATGAAGAGCCTCACCCAGCTGCGATTATGCCCTTCCACTGTAAGCCTTTTTTTCTGTTTGCTTAGATAATTTATGTCCTCTTGTCAGAGTAATGTTTTAAAGATGAGAAACTGGATACAACTCGTTGCTTCTGACTTTGCTTTCTAAGCATTGACTTACAGTAGGAGCTGTCTAGATGCTCTTGCTTTCCCACTAAAATTTCTAGACCAGCATACAGTATAACAGAAAACTCCACCTCCTGCTCAAATGAGACGCTTATCTGTGCCAAGTACAATTTACTTGTACTCAAGAATGTTTTCATTTTCTCCTGCATAGTGCCCCTGTCGTATGATGTCTGCTTCACCCACATTGATGTCCAGTTTCTGGAGAAATTTGGAGTCACCTTTGCAACTGAAGGTGAAACACTGACCTTGAAGTGTTCTATGTTGATCACTCCAGAGCTGAAAAGACTGCGACCTCGTGCTGAATGGTATAGAGATGGTAAGTTATTACAAAGTATAAAATCTACCTGGAGAATGCTGGAGGAGACATTGAGGATACAGGTCAGGTTTAGAGCATTATATTCTCAGAATTAAATCTGGAATAGAGAAAAAAACTATCACTAGCTAGAATTTATAGTACTGCACTCTCAATTAAGTGACTTGGTCAACATTTTCTTGAGCACACATTTATAGCAGCGGGGGGTAGCCTCATATTGTGATAGCACAATAGTTAAAACATTTACTTGGAAGAGATCCGAAGCCAGTTCTTAGATTTCACAATGACTCATAGTTGAATACTGTGACCACTGAGCTGAAGGGTACTCACAGGGCAGTAAATTTAAGTTTGAAGTACTGAGATATGTGTATGGGTCTCCACTTTAATCTTGCTCCAGCAGTTATTGTGAATTTTATATTAAAATCACCTGAATGCATAGGCAATACTTGTAGAAGCCAGGCCTGATACACAGATGTTTGTTCTGCTGTTTATGTGCCATGTTAGTTGGTTTCTTACCTTGCCTCCTTTGTCTGTGAAAACCTATATTATGCTGGGTGAAGCAGTCTTACTGTGAAGTACTCAAAATAACATCACTAAACTTATCATATACTGAGGTGGATGGTACACAAACCCACAATGAGTAGTGTTTGTTCACTGCAGTAAAAAAGGGTTTAGCAACATAAAGCTAGCTACCTAGAGCTTAATGGATAGGAGCCTGTTGCAGATATTTAGCCCATCACAATCCATGTGGGATTCTAAATTAATTATCCTACCTGAGGATTTAAGGAAAGCCTTGGTTATTTTTGAATGGTTATACCTTTCCCCAAAGGGGCCACATTTGAGAATGGTGGACTTCCAAAACTGATGTTTAGACTGGTCCCAAAAATGTTGGCAGAAATTTCCATAGTGGACAAAATATGATGAATAAACTCAGAAATGACAGTAAGATTAATAAGGCAGTTAAGAAAATTCAAGATTATGAAAATCAGAAAAAGAATGATTTTGTTGCTTGTTATGCCTTTTGTTTCACATACATCATAGTTTTACATAGATTCACATCTGATCCTTCAGGGAACAAACTTCTACTTAATCTTTCATTTTTATTTTTCTGTTATCATGGATACTTCCTTGTGATATTAGATGTCATTAAAATAAAAAATATGAGATAATAAAACTAGCTTTTTCTGTTTGGTGAATAATCTAAAATCTAAGGCTGGCCCTTGAATTCAGATTCTGCTCCCACTGAAGCATACAGGAATTTTGCTATACACTTCAGGATATTTAAGAACTAAAAATAATCACTTACTTCACTCTTAGATGAACCATCATTTTCAAGGGTACCTTTACTTTGTCTCCTACTGGGCACAGTTTTTCAAGGTGCCAAATCTCTCAAATTCTAAGTTTGAAACTGCAGCTAAGAAAACCTTCTGATTTTCAAGGAATGCACAATATTGTTCCACTTTTCACTGAACATGAATTTTTCTTGCACTATGGACAAAAGCTCTTTGTGCCTTCATAATGACAATTCCTTCTTGATATGTAACAATAATATTGTTTTCCCCCTTATTTAACTTAGTAAGTCCTCACTTGTGAACACCTGAGATGAAAACTTAGTCTGTTTTAAGCCAATAGTTTTTTTTTCTAGGGAGTCAAGTATGTGCCCATCCCATTAGTCTAATCATGTTACATGAAATAAGATGTTACAAACAAGTTTAGATTTGTCCTTCATTACAAGTACATGGATCACAGTATTTCCAAGAGGTGTACAGGTGTTTCTAATGGTAGAACTTGTTCCCAAATGCAGCAGGAATTCATGCACTATGAACCTTTGTTATGTGCTGCAGTTCCCTGTGTTGAGTCCCTTGAGAGCTGGAGGCAATATATATAAACAATGAGAAGTTAATAATTTGTCCAACAACATGTGCTTTAGACATTCTGGTTCTTTAAAAGAGGTAATATTTGATTTTACTTTTGCATTAAGACTGTGCTCTTTCTAAAAATTTTCAGTTTGTGTTAATCAAATAATAGCAACTGTAGCCCCTAGATGGCTATATATGATTTACTTCTAATAATTATACATAGAGGAATTATGTGTTTATCTGGCAGAAATAAACGTCACACCATTGAGCCTTATTGAGGGTATCTAGTAGACTCCTAGGGGCATATAAGTCAGCTCAATCAAATCTTCTGAATAGATTTGGGATTTCACAAGCATGAATATGATATCTATTATTCATGGCCCACATAAAACAATTTAGGATACTGAAAGAACCATTCAGAGTACTGAAAGAATGAAATCAAAATAATACTTCAGGAATGTGTATATTCTTTGGACATTACTTCAGCTGAGAGCAGGAACTATCTGTTATTGATCTCTAATGTAATATAAACACTATAAAGCCACATGTACCAGCATTCTGCAACCATTTAAACTGTAATCTAGATTAAAATAATTTACTTCAGAAGCAAAAAATCATGGAATGAAGAATCTAGCTAAAAATTTTAGCAGAACAAAAAAGACATGATGCAAAGATGTTTTAGTATATAGTAGTTCCCCACTCTTTGTATGAATTTTAATCAGAGTAATGTAGTAGGAAAATTATCTTACATATAAAAAACAGCTTGTGAGGCTTGAGACACACTGTCTCTGAGGGTGAGTCTTCTGAAAGTAAATTCTGGGAGAAATAACAGACCGCAACTTGTAAATAGACTGTGAATTCTAATTGTCTTGCCTACAAAGTCGTTCATCCAGNTTTTGCCTTTGTGTGGGTGAGAGAAATTTTTCTGCTCTTACCAAACACAACTGCCTCCTCAATTTCTGCTGTCAGGTACACATAAAGAATAGAAATGGGTGGTTCTGGCCTTAGTAGCATCACAGCCTTACCTACAATTTCTACATATTCAAACTATGGTGGCTGCCAATTGGCTGAAGCTTGGAGTCTAAAGAAGTGACCAGGTTTTCAGAGATGCTGGTTAATCAACTTTTCTTTTGGCTTAGGATTTTCCACAGGGCTCATGCATTGGTTAAAGCTTCTAGGTGAAGATATTTTATGATTTAATTAAAAATATATCATGTCTCTCTACACAAAGTCTGAGTACCATTATGACAGGCATGAGAGAAAGGGGACACTCAGGTTTTCTAGGTAAGGATCCCATGACTAAGGATCTCATGGAAAGAATGTGATTAAATTTAGTTTGTGTGCTTCTCATAAAACTACTACATAGCCTGGGTCTTCCACATACTTTATTATCTGAATGTGTGTCATGTTTTATACCTTCTTATGCAACTCAGATGGTATGTGAGAACACTTATTCCTTTGCAAATGTTTGAGTGCTGGCTCCAAAATCTATTTAAGCAATAGAATAATAAACTTGCATAGATATTCAGATCTTTTAAATACAGTTCTGCTGCATTGATTAAGATATATTTGTATGTGATTTGCCTTAGGGAGTTAAAAATCAAAAATAATCCAATCAACTATTTATAATGATGATATAAGAAAGTCCCTTGTCTAGCATAAAATGTCCTGTTCCTTCTTTTGCTCTGGTTTCACTAGGCAATCAGATTAATGTGTATTAATCATGGGTCACCACCTCTCACCTTTGAGAGGTTCATATTTTATTTAATTCAATGCTCAACAGGCATGCCTTGAAGATTTAAGTTAGGTATATATTTATAGCAGTTTTCAGATTAAACTGAGATCTATTTTTTTCTAAATTTGGAAGAAAAAAATGAGTAAACTGGCATTTTATCTGAACAAGAAGAAGGAAAACTTACTGAAAATGAAACGAAGTTCCACCCTGCATTCATTATAGGATATGGCAGGTCTTCATGTCAATATTTCTAAATGTGGGTAACATTTTTGTCCCTCAGTGTGTCAAAAAATTATGATGATAGGAATTTTGTTGTTGGCAATGCATATTGTAGTATTAGACCTCATGTTCTCTAAAATTCATTGATCAAATAATTTTAGAGAGATGCAACTTACTCTGTGTAGAGTTTTCATAGCACCAAAGCACTATCACTCTGAATAAAATGGCATAAATATTATTTATGGTTAGCAGAGAACTGCACTAGGATGCAGATGGTTCTAGCAGCACAGTAATGTGTCTGATGGGTCTTCTCTTCCAGATGTACTGATAAAGGACTCCAAGTGGACAAAGCTATATTTTGGAGAAGGCCAGGCAGCTCTTTCCTTTACTCATCTGAACAAAGATGATGAAGGTTTATACACCCTGCGCATGGTTTCAAGAGGTGGAATCAGTGAATGCAGTGCATACCTGTTTGTAAGAGGTAAACTTTTAATCTGGTTCTTGATGAGGAGTTTAAAAACATTATAAAGTTTAGTTTTATGAAAAAAATCCCATGTAATAACTGAAGTATGAGAGAAGTGTAGCCCTGGGGAATTTCATAGTAATTTCATTTGTATATATTACTCTATACTAAAAACCTGTCACCTTTCATGAATGGAGAGCTTCAAGGGGAGCATACTCCTGAGGACATTTTGTGTCCTGAAGAACCAGAGAAACTGTACTTGTGAAGAACAAATTTGTTTCTTTCTTTTTCATCTCCTTTCTTGGTAGGAAATAAACATCTTTGTATACATTCAGTTTTCACAGTGATGGTTTTGGCTTTAGAGATTGGAAACTGTGAAAGAGCCTTGTTGGGCATTCTTGTATCTTGTGTCTGGTCTTAGGGATGCATTCAGGAGAAAGCAAAAGAAATGTTCCCATCACTATACCAGTCATAGTCATGTCATTAACCAAAGAAAAGAAGCAAAGTAAGAAACTAGCTGATTGAAGAAATAGTTTTCACAAGAGATAGATAAAAGGAGGTAAATGTGTTAAAATAGAATAAAGGTCAGAACTTTTCATCACATTTCCATGCACAGCTCTCAGTGAAGTAAAAATGAGCTTCTGCATGTACCTGTGAGCAGAACTTAGTATTCAGTTTTGTATTTCTTTAATTGAAAGATAAAAATATTTCTGGTTGAGCAGTCCTTTCACTCTCTTAAATACATTGGACAACATCCTTGATGTGGGCAAACTGGAACAGCCCCACTGAGGCCACTGTAGCTGTATTAATTTTAAACCTTGTTCTTGAAAGCATATTGAAATGTATGTGCCTTGTGGGAGTGTCATCCAGAGAGTTTGTGTGGGGTAGGGGGAGTGAATGTCTTTTTCAGGGGTTTGAAATCCAACTTCCTCACAGAACTCGTACAAGGGCTTCATCAGCTTTGCAGTATGTCTGGAACAAGCCACTCTGGCATCCTGATCTCATTAGAAACAATTTGCTAAAGCTATTTATGTCCAGGTTACATTTCAGGAAAGACATTTTTTAGGTGGAAAGCACCCACTAATATATAAAAACTTTCTTAGAAGTTTTTGTTGTAGTGATGGGTAAATTTTAGGTATCTCTCTTGTCCATTTTATGCTATATCTGATCCTTTTGCATGCACACAACCCTGGCCTTGTGCTCTGTCCTCTGGAGTCCCTAGTGTCGTCTGTTGGCCATTCTCTTGCCTTTTTTCATGTAGGCTGTGATCTGATACTGAGCACAAATTACTTCACAACTGATTGGGATTAGACTCTATAAATTTAGACTCTAGACAGGATGTTTTTTTGTTATAGAAATCTTCCTTTGAAGGGAGAAAACTTTACCTGTTATGAGATTTCATTAGGAGCTATGAATCCAGATTGGCCAATATCTCCCAAAATGAACAAAAGATTATCTTAAAAGTAGTATTTAAGACTATAAATAAAACATAGCATTATAAATGTTCCAAGGGTTTACAAATTTTTCATTCTGTAAGAGATTTGTTTTCCTGATCTACACGTTTTTTACTGAGTACCTTGGTTTGATTGGTAACACACTGAATCACAGCCTTCAGTGTGACAGAGCATCAAAAACACATGGGTGGGATAGACTTTTTATTCTCACAGAAAATAATAGGTGTTTTGTTCCTTAAAAACTTTTCTGTTCTCAAAAATATCCTTGAACATTTTGTCTGTATAAAAATATAGACATTGGGGTCCTGAATCATTATTACAGTGAATTAGTATGTCATGAAATGTTTGGGCTTCCATTAATATAAACAAGTAGAACAATGATCTTCAAGTCTTTGACTTTTTGATGTATGTGGGAGGAGCTGGGCTCAAAACCAATTTATTTTTATTTGTGGTCCAGATGCTGATGCATTGATAGCAGGAGCACCAGGGGCACCAATGGATGTTAAATGCCATGATGCTAACAGAGACTACGTTATTGTTACCTGGAAACCACCAAATACAACCAGTGAGAGCCCTGTTATTGGATATTTTGTTGACAAGTACGTAAACATTTGCATTTATTTAATTTAGTTAATTGCCAGAAATGTATATACATATTGAAGAGAAAAAAGAAAAGCCATTATATCCTTTCAGTGTGTGTGTTCTTTGGATATATTTTTACAGACACTTGGCACTGGAACTCAGTTACACACTGTGTTAAATTACTAGATTATTCTCTGGCAAACTTTTGGCCCAGATGATTTAGTACTTTCACAGGCAATTCTGGGCAGAGTCTGGGAATTAGCAGGGGCTGGAGGCCATTCCAAGTAATATTTGCTAGCAGCCACATTTTATCATACACTTAAAATGTTCAATAGTATGGATGTGAGCACATCAGAGAATGAGCCCTGACAGTATTTAATTTATAAAAGCTAGAATCCATGGGCATCTTGAATTAGATTTAGCCTCTTTAATCTCTATACTGCGAAAGCTGAAACCTAGGAGTTATTGCATTATCTTTTTATTTCTTTCTTAAATGTAGTACATCAGGAGCTCAAGCCTGAACTCCTGGGAGTTGGTAGTTTAAATCAGACTGGCAGGCCTCTGTCCTTCAGTGAGCTTTGCACTTCGCTGGGGTTTCAGCTCAGTGCAGGCAGCTGGCAAGCAGGGGATCCAAGTGCTGTTTTGCATGTCTCTTCCACTGAAGTGAATGCTTGTTCCTTGCAGCCAGAGTAGAATGTCTGATCCTTAGTGTCAGAAACTGTCAGTCAGGGAAGCCTTACTGAAATGATTTCATAATGAAAACTGCTCTGCACTTAAAAGCAACATTTGCAGCTCATTGCTATTTGCTACCCTGTCATTTGGTCTAATTCAATGGTAACTGTCTGGGAATAACTGGAAAAATAGTGGTTTATGAATGGCAGTCAGGATGAGGAAATTAACTTGAGACCTGGGGACTCTACAATCTATATCCAATTTATGCAGTACATAGATCATAGGAGTATTTCACCAATATTGTGTATAATCTAGTCAGATGTGCCATTTGACATGTTACTTGTATCACTGCAGTGCCAAGGAGCCCTTGATCCTGACGTGAATTTTTTCTGGTACTGTCAGTGCAAAAGAGAGTCTTCTACACAAAATTTTATGGTAGTAGGACACAAATTATATATGTACACACAAAGCAGTAAGTATGAGGACATCACTCTGCTTCCTGATGACTCCTGTACCCTGTGGCCCAGGGAAAGGCACAAAGAAGTGTACTTGAAAATATGACAAGGAAGAAATGAAAATTATTAGGTAAATCTTGCAAATTCATCATGTTCTGTGGAGAAGAATATTAAAAATGAAAGTGAATAATTTATTCTTTACTTGGCAAGGAAGAGAACCAAACAGAAAGGAAGCAGAGAGATTTGAAAAGGCCAAAAACCATGGAAGAAAAATGACCTTTGCATTATGAAAAAATTATTAAAGAGTGGGAATTGGATCTCTGATCAGAGAAGAGTGAATAAAGTGTGTGACTTTCGTTAATGAGATTTATGGTTTAGCTCCTCAGCCGAGAGAAGGTGACTTCTGTCATTCTGACCTGGTGTGGGTAGCATGGGGCATATTTATTGTGAGATGATACTGACAAACGCTGTCTTCTCCTATTCCAAGGTGTGAAGTAGGTTTGGAAAACTGGGTCCAGTGCAATGATGCCCCCGTAAAAGTCTGCAAGTATCCTGTGACTGGTCTTCAGGAGGGACGGTCGTACACGTTCCGTGTGAGAGCGGTGAACAGCGCTGGCATCAGCCGGCCTTCCCGAGCCTCGGAACCAGTTGCAGCACTTGACCCCGTTGACCTGGAGAGAACACAGAGTAAGTTACTCAAAGCTTCTTCTTTTTTTTTTTTTTAAATTGATTTTCGATTCTGTTTGCCCAATTAATCTAAGGAAAAGAGTTTATTTCTTCCTTTGATTGAATATCTCACTACAGGCTCCAAAGTAGTGTTATGAGAGCTTCTCCATGAATAGAGTAAGCTGCCTTGCTCTGGGGAATAGTTCTACGGATTTAGCCTTGTCCTAAACCTCTGTGCAGGTTCTGTATATCATGTACTTGCACATCTTCTGTTTCATGTCCTCCTTTTAGTCAGAGGGAAATTAAAGTAGTTGTGAACACCTTAAAGAACTGCCCCAACGTTGCCTGTGAAATCTGAGCTGAATGTGCAGTTTCCTTTACATGTGTTTTATGTATGTACATATGCTTTATGATTAATTCCTATAACAAAAGTACAGTTTACGATACAATTGATTACTAATCTGTCTCAAAGTCAAATCTATCTACTGTGACTATGACTTTTGCTTTTTAGCTCATCTTTGAAAAGTACTGTCTTATCATGCCCTTTTTTCCAAAGAAAGTGAATAAACCAGTATATGACTGTATCTGGGGAAACATTTAATAACAACATTATAGAAACAGAGGGATACAGGCTTTTGAAAGATGACAATAATTTGCAAAATTTGTAAATATATTGAACGAGTTTGAGAAACTAATTGAATATTTTGATTAACAGCTGTTCATGTGGATGAAGGGCGAAAGATTGTGATCAGTAAGGATGACCTTGAAGGTATGTAGCATTTCTACAATTTCAATCCATCTGCTTGTGGTCCAGGACTTTTGCACTGTAATTAGAAACATAACTTGAAAAGAAATCTATCTAGTGATAAATTCTCTATATAAAGAAATAAAGACACATTGTGAGAGAGACCAGTGAGGTCTAAAAGGATGGAGAACATCACACTCTCAACAGCAAAACTTTTATGATATGTCAACAGCATTTTCTCACCTTTTTGCTTTTACTACTGCTAAGCTGAGTTAAATGGCTGAACATTTAATTTCCCATTTGATTGCCCATATTTCCCCTCTTTCTAGCTTTCTGGGAGCTAAGTATAGTTTTTTTAGATTGATTTTGACTATCTGCGATAGTTATTGCCATTCTCATAAAAACTTACACAGTCCATCTCAATTCTTTAATTAATATATCTACCTGAATATAGAGGTTATTCTTAAGGTTATAGACTTAGTAATGTTTTTCCTCAGAAGAATTGGAGAGATCCCTGACAACTTTTGAGATAAAGTTTGAGTTTTTCTGATTTTGGTTGTTTCTCTATGGAATAATTTGGGTTTTAGACTTGAATAATGATCTTCTTTACACTTAAACTGTTAGAATTGTTAAGTATAATGGCTCAAAATTTAAAAAACGTGTATATCTGCTCTCTTCTACAAAAGTCAAGTTGTAACTCAAAAAATAACACAATAAAAGAGAAATCACCTGAAAACAGGTGATAGTTTGAAAGAGAATCAGACATTAAATGGCTGACATTTATGTCCATCCAGTGCATAGACAGGATAGATGAAGTTTATCTATTTTTATAATAGTACCCTAAATGAATTGATATGGGTATTATGGAATCAGAGGCACATTACAATATCAGATTGTAATTGCCTTGTTTTGTCATTCTTCTGCTCTCAGGATTGCCTTAGAATGGTCAGGTCTAGTAAATGACCACTCTGGAATAGTCAAAAATAATGATATTTAGATTTCTGTCACATGCATGTGCATATTTAATAGAGTATGCATATTCAAATACCACTCTTTGTGTAGATCACTACTTTCATCTGCAAGATTGGAGACTATTTCTGAAAGAGCAATCCCACAGATCACAAGTGTTTTTCCTTTTTAGTGCAGCCTGATATCCCATTCTGGCAACCTCTCTGTACCACCATGTTATATCATTACAAAGTATGGGTGCTTTTATTTTTTCAAGAATGAAAGAAAACATGTTGAGATTTCATTACTTGAAATCAGTTGGAAGCCTTTTGTCTTAATGCTGTGAAGGATTATTGCAATTTTCTTGAGTATATGTTGTCAATTTCATCTTAAACACAGCTGATTCATGTGCCTTTCTGAAAGAAAAAATACAGTTGTAGGAAATCAAATATAGAAAGCATCATGAGAAATAAATTTTCATTTGAAGCATCATTTTGCTTTAAAAAAGGTTGTTTTTGATTTGGTAAATATATATAATGAAATAATGTTAGTGTACATTTTGAGTCTGGTTCATTCTACAGATAGGCATGATTGTTTAAAATATCACTGCCATAATTTAGAGATGATTACTGAAATATTTTTCTCTTTGTAAAAGACAAATCTTAAACATTTAGAGGATATATGCTCTTTTCTTAGCCTGAAGAGTGGAAAAATTTACCTTCGAAGAACAAAGCTTTTTTTCTTTTTCTATCACAAGCCAAAAAGACAAAATTTTTAGATGTCTGCTGAGTTGCTGTTTCTGACCTACTACCAAGTTGAAGCTTCCTCAGGGCTGTGTAGAAGGCCTGCATAGGGGTCCATCACACGTCTGTCACAGGACTCTCTCCCACCTAGTGCTGCTATATCCCATTGAAATCCTTGGATAGCAGAACCAGCTTTTTCTCACGTTGTGGTCAGTGAGCAGCACCATGAAAGGCTGAGCTGGATTCTTCCAGCCTGGCCCAGGGTAGGCAGGTTGTCTCTAACCCTGCTCGTAGGCCTGCAGAGTGAGTGGGGAGAGGGGTTTGATCAGGCCACACTAACGGTGGAGCCATCAGAGGGCTGGTGACATATTTTTATGTCTGAGTCATAGATTTTAAAAGTACTTTAGACCATAAGGCTGATAATACCATCATGTTAAAGGATATATTGTTAATAGGTTCTGCTCCTTTTCCTGCTTTCTTCTTTATTTTAAAGGTGTTTTTCTGATTGTCTTTCCCTTTCGGCTATTTTTTTAATTCTAATTTCTCATAATAACTCTTTCGATTTCTGTCTTTGATTAAAAAATGTTTGCATATAGTGAGTAGGCTTTTTACTAGCAGATTGAAGTAAATCAAACATGATCAAAGAAAAAAGAGTGAGAAATGCACAGAGTTTCAGGGAGCACACTTAACCTTTACTGAAAGAGTAAGCAACTAGCTATTAATACTCAAGTATTATTTATCAAAATTTAATTGAAGTGATCAGGTGAACTGTACAGATGATATCACAGCCTCTAATAGCTGAGCATTGCACTGCAGGGTGGGAAAGTTGAATCAGAAAGATGAGCTGTAACATGAATGCTGACCCAGGAGTTAATCTGCTGTTTAACATTTGCTCCTTTTATTAATCTTACAGGGGATGTTCAGATTCCAGGCCCTCCCACCAATGTACATGCTTCAGAAATCAGTAAAACATATGTTGTACTCAGCTGGGATCCACCTGCTCCCCGTGGCAGGGAGCCGCTGACGTATTTCATTGAGAAGGTACTGCCCTCAGAGTGGTGCTCTGCTGAAAGGTGCTTCATTGCTGTGTGCAATTACACTCAGCCCACTTTCAGAACTGCAGAACGAGCCATAAAACTAACACTTTCTGTGGTCTTGCAAGATTTGGATGTGAGATATTGGAGAAGCATGGATAATCAAATGTCTTACTGCAAGTTTAAATGAGCATTGAAATTCTAGGTCCAGAGAAAAGGATTCCCCTATGCTATTTGCTTACTGCTGTCTAAATGGGAACAAACTATAATGTAAAGTAGCAGTTAAAAAAAAAAAAAAAGAAAAGAAACATATATGTTTTTCGCAGTCCTACAGGACTGATTGTAAGTTTTTAGTCTCTCTGTAATAAAGGAAAGTTTCTATTAGTCCTGTGGTACAGCAAGGAATAAAAACAAACTCATAATTTGATCCTCACTTTTTGCAGGCTTATGGCAGCCTCTACTATACACTGACATTTCCAATTTATCCCCTGTAAGGTCAGCAAAGAGGCAGATGCCTATCTCAGGTTCACTGGTCCCTGGTACTCTTCATGCCTGCCTTCCTCTTCTCATTGAATTGAAAGGGGACTTCAGTGTTCACAGTAGGAGAGGTTTTTTCTTCATCCAAGTGAAAAAAGTTTAGATAAATCTGTCCCTGTGCTATGTCTCTAAATTATATTGGATTACAGCAATTTGTTACAAAGTTTTCCCAGTAAGTAAAAAATAGGCCTCATACCTGACCTATAAAACACTTACAGGTCAAGCTATACTTAGTTTTTACGAATTATGCCTCTAGTATATGCACCCTCTTAACAAAACCACTCTTCATAAAACTGCCACACGTTCAATTTGCACCATGAATATTGCAGCAAACTTTTCTCAGCTCTACTACGCAAGTTTTTTGTTCTCACATCTAAAATTCTGCACATTCCTCCACAGTCCATTTCCCATCCATCCTGTCCATGTCATTCCTCTTTTTGCAGCCCCTCAGCTTGTCTTTTCCCTCTCAGACGCACAAAAAGCCCCTCCACTTCAAAAGAACTCCAGAGGTCATTTCTACATTCTTCATCATCCATTACCTGCTGGATGTTGAACAAATTGATGTAAAGTGAACACCACTCGCTGGGTAAATTTTCCAGCAAGGATGACCTTTTCTCCCACTCTGCCTAATACATTCAAAAGAAGTAATGAAAATTTTAATATAAATATCTAGTTTTTCTTTCTATGCCTTAAAAATATAATGCCTTTCTTGCATTTATTCCCAGTTACATCTGTCTCTGCTCATCTACAAATTTCAAGAATATTGATGTAAGGATTTTGAATCAAGTCTTGTCATGGAAATACTTTATTAGTTCCAGAATATGCAGAAATAACCCAGATAAAAAGCTCAGAGGTAGATTTCCATTGAGTGGACACTTACCTTTGGTTAGCTGAATTTCATTTTAAGAATGAATTGGAAAATATACATTATCTGCTTGTTTTATAAAAACAAATTTATATAGCTCCAGAAACAGTATAGAGCAGTGACAATGATGAAAAGTCTCAATTAAACACCAGACTTTTTGAAAGAAAGTGTGAACAAGGACTAAAAGGCTATTATTAGAAAAAAGAGGTTCATTGTACTAATATCTGAATCTAAAATCTTTTTGCATAAATAACTGATATATATGAACAATTTAGTCAATTCATAGGTAAATGTTTTTTGCTTTCCACTGTCATACATTAAATTAGAAAAGTTTTTAATTATTTTATTTCAAATAGAGAAGATTCAGTGCTGAAGAATAAAAACACATTTGTAAAGCCCTCAAGAGACACAAAATGGAAATGAATTTTTTATGTTCCCTTTAAATACTTTTTAACAGAACAAAATACGATGCTGATTCTTTGTGAGAAGAGGAAATTAATGTTTTTCATATCAGGAAATAAAATATATGGCAAAATAATATTTAATTTTCATTTTACAGCTTTTTATAATGAAGAAAATTGATGTTATGTTTCTTTTTTCTGTTGAGAACACTAGGTGGGTACAGTACCTGCGAGAAAGATTTTGATATACGGACTCCAGCTGTTTACATTATTATTATTGTCTATTATAGGTGTCATATACAGGATAGTTTCCAAGCACCCATGAAACTCTGTCCTTCCTCTAAGAAATTCAAAGTATATCAGATTTTGTTCCCAGCCTTTCTGTTCCAAAATGTTATAAACATATAATTTGTATGCACCTATGTGCTAAGGAAATTTTCTTCAATCTGTTTATTAGTCACTTGGGTTTTACTAAAATTTCTGAAAGATTACATGACTAATTTTTGGTTAGAGTAAACAGTTTATGTGGGAAATCTAATGGACAGCATACTTCTCTCAGAGTACTGATTGTCTGGCTCTCCTCCATGTGCAGTTGTGGTGATGATAAGCTCAGCTGCTGCACTGAGAATACTCAAAAGTAATTATTTCATTTGATGAATGCTTTTAGGGGGCATGACCTTACTCAACAGAATAAATAAAGATAAATTTGTAAGTAAAGTAACATTTCCCTCCCTACCTTTCTGCAGAATTTGGATTAGGGCTTGTTTGCTTGACTCCAAACCTTTGGGTGCAAAACGTGAGTTTTGCAGGACATGAAAGTAATTCTTTTGGGACCAATCACAGTTGACAGCCCTAAAAGAAGGCTGGCTGTATGTACAAGAGTGC
Source organism: Thryothorus ludovicianus (assembly GCA_013397245.1). Taxonomy (NCBI): domain Eukaryota; kingdom Metazoa; phylum Chordata; class Aves; order Passeriformes; family Certhiidae; genus Thryothorus; species Thryothorus ludovicianus. Next base: position 30,273 of record VZTB01006132.1, on the reverse strand, counting down.
ATGCACTGAAGTCGAGGCAAGCAAGGAGACACTGAGCTAGTCAGACCTTTTTGTAGAGTAATGGAATGCACGAGCTATGAGAATTTGCATATGTTTAAGTCAGGCATTTGAGAGTGATCCTTCTCTCATAGCTCTTAAATAAATTCATGACAGGATGCAATACAGCACTATGTTCAGTTTTTGACAGTTCACAGAAATGATTCATGGCTTTTTTTTGCTGTTTTTTGTAGTCCATGGTTGGCAGTGGAAGTTGGCAAAGAGTCAATGCACAGGTTGCAGTAAAATCTCCTCGCTATGCAGTGTTTGACCTTGCAGAAGGAAAACCATATGTTTTCCGAGTGTTGTCAGCAAATAAAAATGGCATCAGTGATCCATCTGAAATCACAGAACCTATCCAACCACAAGATACTATTGGTAAGGTATTAATTGTAAGGCATTAATATTAAAAACAGTAGATATTTTACAAACTGGATATAGACAACTTTTATTAGATCAGTATAACTACAATAATAGTAGTTGACTTTGTTTGTGTTCAATTTTGTGAAGGATTTAAAAAAGACTAAGATGCTAAATTTTAGAGAGTTTCCTGAATTTTTCTAATGATCACAAGCCTCACTACTGAAAACAATAATCAATATAAAGGTAAATTATTTTTAGTTATTCACTCTTCAGTGTTCTATTAATTTGACATCAAAAAATAGATTAATCACTAACTTTGATGATTATATTTTCTTGCTTAGGTAATTATATACCACCTAATTCCCTATAGTTCTAGTTAGATAAGGTAGCCTTTAATTTCTTTCTTAGTATTCTGAGTTGCAAATTACCACTGGTGCACTATTCCTGCATCATGCAGATGAGTAGGCTTCAGGGAAGGAGGAAGATACAGCTACATATTCAGTGGTGATTTTCCAAATGAAAAGGAAGTGTTTATCTTGGAGTCACATTCAAAACCACAAGTGAATATGTAGGGAGTGGTTATTTACCTTGTTTTTGAAATATTTGGTTTTTTTTTGCAGTTTTGCAGAAGCCACACATAACAGCTTGATGCATTGATAACTGTCACCTTAAGTGCACATATCTTATTGGTACAATTTCTAGTAATATACAAAATATTCACAGTATCTGATATACCATAGTTAAAAAATATAATCCATACTTTCAGCTTGATCTGTAACTACATTATAAAGAAAAGCATCTTTTGCTTTCAAATATTCTTCATGTGATGTCTCATTAATGCATATAAATTATTTAAAGCATTCAACATTCCCCAAGGTGGAGAAGAAAAACACTGTAATTATTGCACTTAGTGCAGAAAATAAGCTATGCCTTAGAGGTTAATACAACACCTTCTTCATAACTGACTGCTTTAAATAAAGCACAAAACAGAAGACAAACTTCAGGAAGGTTTTCAGAGACAGAGTTTGCCATCTGAGCTAAAATATATCAGAAACACATGGATCTTTTTAGTTTCCTGCACTTAGTGTCATTTGATATTGTTAAGGGTGACTGAGATGCCTTCATGGGACACATTCCCCAGTCATCACACATCAATTATGGGTACCTTATGAGCAGAAAATAAAGAATGGTTGGAGTATCCTAGGCTGTCCTAAATGACACTTAAAATGATGCAATTTAATTGAGTTCTAAAAGAGTATTCAGTTTAAGATTAAAATAAAAATTTAGGTGTTTCTATGTAGGTATCTACAGGTGAAGTAGATGCTTCTGCTCTAACTGTGGCAATTGGGGCAATTGGGAAGATAAGTTGGCTGATGTTGTTATAATTTGCCCCAAGTCACCCAGCTGTAAAATGTCTGTTTTGGGGTGAGATTAATAATTTTCAGGATCTTACCGAATACTGATGGAAAGCTTAGTTTAATTGGCCAAAGAGACATCCTTTTCCAATGCTTTCAATTTGCCATTTCAGAGGACTGTAGTATTATCTCCCGAGTCATATCTAACAACTCCATGAAGAAGTAACAGATGGTCCAAAATGGCCCTAAATTAATTTATTTGTATGACTAAGATAAGCCCTAGCTTTGACTATAGTGGCAGCTCAAGAATATGTGCTTGTAGACCCACATAAAAACCTAAATGTAGGTACATTTATCAGACTGAATCCATTTGATCTTACAAATTTATTGTATAAAGTATGAAGTGTGTAAGTATTAATTTTTAGCTTAATATTGAAAGACTAAGTGGAAAACATGTTGTCTTTCTTTTGTTTCACGCTGCTTGCTGTTTTCTGCAATATCAATATGAAAAAACTAAAATACCTTCAAAAGGCGAGTACTGGGTGTCTCTCTTAACCTGTCAGGTTAGGCTGTGACATTGTTTTAGTTTCTTACATTATGAAAGCTCAGATAGATATAGTGTACAGAACATGTGCTGGTTCTTAATAAGATTTTTATTTTCCATTTGGATCTCAATATTTCTGGTTCTATTTTTGCACATTCATCTGCTTAGATTGGTGTAAACTGACAATAAACTTTCTTTGCATGTAAAGTGAACAGCACACTACAGTACCTTGGGATAACTGTAGTCAACAGATTGAAGAAAGTTTTATCCTCTTTTTCTTGGTGGTGTTGAGGTTGATCCTGGAGTATTGCTTCCCAGTTCTGGTTTCCTTAGTCAAGAAGGATGGTTGTAAAGTGGAGAGGTTCTCTGTATGGCAAACAAGATGATCAGGGGATTAGAGATTGTGACCCATGAAGAGATGTGTTTATTCAGTTTGAAGACTTACAAAGATGATGGTGTCAAACTTCTCAGCATTGTCAAATGAAAAATAGAGGCAAGAGCCAAAAATTGTGTCTTAGTAAGTTTATTCTGGTCATAATCTTTTAATAATAAAGGTGCAGTGCTGGAAAAGGTTGTGCAGGTAAGCTGTGAAATCTCCATTGTTAGAAGGTTTCAAGACTTGTACAAATCCATGATTGACACACTAGTTTAGTGTTGGTGATGATCCCACTCTCAGTGATAGGGTGGATGGACTAGATGATCCCCAGAGATCCCTTCCAGCCTGTGCTTCTATGACATTCATCAAGCTACTTTGAGATAAACTTCTGACGTTTAAACGTATGCTTAAAGTTTTCCTGACATGCTCATATTTTTGGAATTGGGGCTGTCATTAGTTAAGTGTAAGACAGTATCTCTTAATCCTCATGATATTACATCTCTATAGTTTGTGTGCATTTCTTACTGACACAGTACTGCTACAGGGACATAAACTATACATCAACCTCTTATTTGAGAGAGAAATTTGAGAGTGAACATTTTCATATCTGTATATGTTTATCCACACTCATATTTGAAGATATGTACTCCTATAATTGACTAGCATAAAAACTATATAAAATCATAGGTAAGGAGCCTCACAACCTAGACCATTTTGAGAAAAAAATAGGAAAAAAAATTTGTATACACACATATATGTAGGTATCTATATTTAGAGTGAAAGAAATATATTAAAATGCTTATCATATAACAATACTAACAAGGTAGGAGTATTCATAGCTATAGTGATTAAATATGATCAAATTATACTGTGTTTCATCTAGTTCCAATTATGTTTATGTATTTGCTCATAGTATGTTTTATCTCTTTCTCTTAGTTTTGCCATCTGCACCTGGTCAGGTGGTGGCCACAAGGAATACAAAGACATCGGTTGTAGTTCAGTGGGATAAACCAAAACATGAAGAGGATTTATATGGCTACTACATTGAGTATTCTGTGGTGGGATCAAATCGCTGGGAACCCAGTAACCACAAACCTATTAAATATAACAGGTATTGATAATATTTCTGTATTTTGGGGAAGTTTGAAAACTGTNAGACATAATTCTGAATGTCTCAGACATGAGTAAGTGCAAAATATGTCCTTTTAAAATATGAATTATGTTGTGGGATAAACAGACCTGATGAGGAAGAGTATAAGAAAAGAGAGGGAATCCTAAAGCTTTATCATAGTTCATGAATAACAGAGCAAAAGGTCAGGACATTTCTGCTATAAATATGGTGGCGAAAGTGCTTTGGCAGCTGACGTTATTGTGCAGGAAAGCCAAGAGTCCCATTCCAGAAACATCAGAGCTCCCTGATCTGTTACATCTCTGGATAAAGGACAGTAGACCCTGTATCTAATTCTCCTGTCATGACACTCGCACTGTTTGAATTTCTGATGATGTCTTACTCCCACCTGAAGATCTCAAACTTCATTACGGGATTCTTCAAACAATTTCTTCTGTGAAAGATCATGCTTATTTTTATTGGATTCAATCACCAAATGCAAAGTTTTGATTTGTAGTTTGTATTTTTTATAACAAGCAGGTCATTTTGTTTAGTATATTACGTGAGTCATTAACTGAGTCACTTTATTCTGATGAGTCCTTTTTTCAAGTAGTCAAGAAATTTGATCAAAGAAAAAGACACTAATTCTTTGTAAAAGGAAAGTGCAAAAATAAGAAAAAACATTTGATTTCTTCACATGTGAACATACAACAGGATAGTTCTGAGTATTTTATTTAGTACAGTACCTAGAACCTCAGATCAAAACTGAAAATTATTTTTGACAAATATTAAAATTTTATATTTCACTATAAAATTACAGTGAAAAATATGGTTTCTTTCCAGAATAGATTAGTGTTTAGCCAGCCAAAGTTCAGAGGGAACGTATTATATTTTATCTGACTTCACCTGCTAAATCAGTACTAACAATCTAATGAGTGCTTTGATTTTTGCTACAATGTCACATCCAGTTATGTTGTACTGCGTCATGCCGTTGTATCGCAGTTTCCCTCTTGGAAATATTTTCCTTTGTGAAGCACTCATGAAGTTGAGCTTTTTAATTGGTACAACAATTTAATGTTACAGCATAGAATGATTCCTTTAAAATATATACTAATATGTGGTGCTATATCTTTTAACCCAGGTTTGTTGTTCACGGTTTGGAAACTGGAGAGCAATATGTCTTCCGTGTGAAAGCTGCGAATGCTATTGGATTGAGTGAAAACTCGCAGGAGTCAGAGGCTGTAACAGTGCAGGAGCCCTTAGCAAGTGTGATTCTGTGCTACTCAGCTTCTTCTCTCCTGAACCAGTGACATATTTTCAGCAATCATCTCCTTTGGTCTGATTTACTGTAATAGTATACCTTGCAGCCACCATGCACATCTGTTAAATGGTATCCATTCTCTGGCATGAGGCTATTACAGAGAAAAGACATTGTTTTATGAAAAAAGTTGTTTATAAAGACTGTTAGGAGTATTGGGTAAGACGGACTTTAATGACCAGGTTTCCTTTTGCTCCTAGGCTATATCAAAGAAATTTAAACACTGGTTAAGTTAGACAATTAGTTTCTGAATGACTTGGAACAATATTAAACATTTTAGCATAGAATCTGCTCCACTTAAAAAGAGTTTCAATAAGCTTTATTGCTGTGTAGTTGAACCAAACAGAAAATCCCCTTTGTTTGCTCTGGGTTGGAGCACAATCCACCTTCTCTGGTGTCCTACAAACAAAATTTCTGTGTAAGATCAGTTGAGCAGCCTTCAGGAATGGTGCATGTTGAGTGAAATGTTGAGTAAGTATTTACAACAAAGAGTACACAGATCTGGGCTATCATGGTTCGATTTGAATTAAGGAACAGTGTCAGTTCCATACTGAAAAACTTTATAAACAGGACACATTTTCCCTAGCAGAGTGCCCTCTGCCTGTTGAAGACCAGTAGACATACTTGTGAGAAATTATCCTCTAAAAGATTTATAATTCAGGGTAGTCAATAGAAATTAGATTTGTATGGTCCTGACAAAGTTGCTCTATTTGACTTTTTTAGGAGGAAGTGTGTCTCATATGGGTAGGTGGTGCATGGACACTTACACACTTATCACCAAGATGTTATAAATGCACTTGCACCTATTTGTCACTGTGTGAGGGTTGCATGGGGTTTGTCATCAAACACAGAGCACGTGGATCTTACACACCCTTATGGCAGGTGGATAGCTTTTATCCATTTTTGTAGCCTTTACAAGAATTTAGCAGCACTATTTAGGGATAATTTAACATCAGCATGGCCAGAATATTTCTTCAGTATTATTTTAAGAATATTTACATCGGGTTACTCCNATATTTACAGCGGTTTTCTCCAGTCATTCTTATTTACCAGGAAGTGGCAGTAAACCCAAAGGCCACATTATATAACCTCTGAGTATATCTGAAAAAAAAAAAAAGTTTTCATGTTGTTCACTAGTACTCAGGGATGTACTAATGTATTCTCTTCTGAATGAGGTAAGTTACACTCTCTCAAGTCGTACTGGTAATTCAGCTGAAAGTATCAGATCAGCTTTAGGGCCAGGTGTTTAGCTGTGCTGATCAAAGCACTGCAGTGTCAAGAAAGGGGGATCTTTGAGCAGACTTTCAAGTATGGATGACAAATGCATAAATACTTACTACAAGAGGTACTTGCCAGCAGGAGGAGCTTAAAAAGCTCAGAAAAAAGGTTTTCTTCATCTCTAGGAAGGTGCCTTGGTGACATTTCTACTTCTGCTACAGAAGGGAGTAATCCCATGCAAGTTACCTCAAGGACATTACTTTTCTGCCTCAACGTAAGTTAAGTTACTAAAAGTCTAAATATCTTAATAACTCCTATTCTTTCTAGGGCAAAAAGCAGTCACAGTCTGAATAAGGCATATACTATCAGGATAGTGCAAAAAAACTGGTAGCCACAGATCAGTCAGTCACATGACTTAATTAATTTTTCTTTTTTCTTTTTTTATTGGATGATTTTTACTGTATTCCAGAAGTATTTGAGCAGCTTATTTTTTTTCTTGCTAGCAAGAGATCTTCTGACCCTTTTAAATCTTATAGCATGATTTTTGGTCTGGAGACACTTGCTAGCATTACTATTTCTCTGCAAAGATCATCTATTCTTCCTTGCTACCTTCTGGGAGGGCAAACCATTAGGTGGATGTTTTAAAACCTTCCATGTTTATATCTGGTGATAAAATGAATGCTGGTTATCAACTACTTTGCTATTATTATGTAGCTGAGAGCAGTATGCTGCAGAAAACAGAAGCAATATCCAAAATACTGAGTAACTTCTCCACTGAAGCATTTTAGACTCTGTCCTAACTCTCAGGTTGCTTATTTGCTTGTAGCTTGTCCTTCATACCCTCATGGTATCACTCTTCTGAACTGTGATGGGCATTCAATGACCCTTGGCTGGAAAACACCAACATACAGTGGAGGTTCACCAATCGTTGGTTATTATATGGATAAAAGGGAAGCTAACCATCAAAATTGGCACGAGGTCAATTCTTCCCTTATCACTCGGACGATTTATACGGTTGGTATTTTTTTATCATTATATTTTTGGAGTTGATTTGAATTTTTGTCTTTGGATTTTTTTAACAGAGAAATTCTTTAAATTCTTACTTCAACAAAACTAGGCACTTCCATTCAGAGTACAATAAGGTTAAACATGGGCTAAAGAATCAGAGCCATTGCCTGCTATGAAATTCTAATACAAATAAGACTATTCAGAAAAGAAGATTTTTGAG
>VZTB01006132.1:0-18540 GCA_013397245.1 Thryothorus ludovicianus | reverse complement strand
AAATGAATGTAAATAATGGCTTTTTATATATTGAATTGTTTTCTCAAATTGAAAAAAAGGTAGAAGATTTGACTGAAGATGCTTTCTACGAATTCAAAGTTGCTGCTGCAAATCTGGTTGGAATAGGTCAACCTTCAGATCCCAGTGAGCATTTTAAGTGTAAAGCCTGGACTATGCCAGAACCTGGTAAGCCTCTTCTTCATGAATCTCTAAGTCCTTAAAACATAGCCACAAAGTTCCAGCCAAACTCTGTAAGATGTCTTTTGATTAATTTCTTCTATAGTACCTGTTGAGATTGCCCTCACTTTTGAGACCTGTTAAAAGTTGCTGCCACACATCCAACAATGACATTGAGTCTCCGGGGAAATAGATGACATTTACTCAGCTTGTTGAGTATCCTGTTCTTTCACTGCTCTCACCAGCTCAGAAGAATGTTGAGCCTTTAGTCTGTGTCTCTATCACCTCTTCAAGCCCTACAAGCTCCATCTCTCACTCACCACCTGTACAATATTCTCTGCACCATAAATGCAGTCTATTAAGAATATTCCTGCAGCTTCAGATTTCAAAACTACATTAACTTTTGGTCATAAGTAATACATAAGAGGGGCCTGTTTCTTGACATAGAGACAAGTGGCACAAATGTGCTAACAAACATTCAGTAGGAATGCATGTGTGCTAGTACTCAAACCCTGTGTTCAGGTTGTCTGTATTTGGCAGTGTAGATGTAGCTGAACAGTATTAATTGCAATTTTAAGTACTGTGAATTTGAGACCCTCATCAAAAGAAGGTTAAATTGTAATCTACCTCATGTGAGCATATAAATTTGTTATGTAATACATAACAGATATGCTATGTATATATGTTATATTTTAATATATATTTTATATAATAGTTGTAATATAAAAATGATAAGCATCTAAAGAATTAGTCCTGCAGCGATGCTCAAGTCCTATAAATAAGCTATAAAAGGGTTTCTGAAGGTCCATTCATATTTTGTAAAACTGTAACACCATTACTCAACAAGCAACACATTTGCTGAAGTTATTTGGGATGTCTGGACAGATTTTCTTAAAAAAAGTGGTTCACAAGTACAGCCATAGTGAAAACACACTTTAAAATATTTCTGTCCTATCCCACAAGCACTGTAAAATATCACTGTGTGATATTGAATTCTGTGTATGACACTGAGCTTTGGTGTATACCTAAAAATCCATTCTAATACTTGTTTATGTTTATCAGGAGCTGTCCGACACCTGAAGCATCTGTTCTGAGCCTAAATATTCATACCATTATTTTCTCAGTAAAAAAAAAAGCTCCATGAAACTTCTAAATTTGTATTTGTACAACTATCAAAATTACTACTGAGGTGGCATAAAGTGGCAGGGAAATTTCGGTTTTCTTTTTTACACTGTAGGTAAAAGGGAGTTCTTACCTAGAATAAGAAAAAAGTCAAGAGGATCACAGAACTGTCTATGAGGACAGACTCAAATGTCATCTAATCCAGCTGCGTGCACACTTACAAGTTACCTATTCCTGCCTCCTTGACAGAGGCTTGTCTAATTTATCTTTAAGCCTTCTCCTCAGGAAATATCCAGATGTTTTGAACAAGATCCTTTCCTAATCTTTCTATGCTTGCAGTTTGAAAGTTTCTCTTATATTCCCTAATCTTTCTACCTACAACCTTCCTATATAGAGCATGTATTCCTTATTGTAAATGAAAAAAGGTTTTGCTCTTCTAACGTTTTTCTAGTTGGTTCACTTCTTTCTTAAATGGAGTGCATAAACTGGAGACACCACTCCAAATAAATATTTTACAGTGCTGAGTAGAGTAAAAGTAACTACTTTCTGCAAGTCATTTGCCCGCTTACAAATCCCCCTCTTTTACCCTTCCAAAATAAAAATTACACTGTTAAGTTCCAAGTTGGTTCTTTTAAATCCCCATGTTCTTTGCTGAAAAACTGTTCACCTTTATGTTTTGTAGCCAAATTCTTCAGAGTTCATAAACCATACCAAATGAATTTAATGACATGACGAAGCTGTCAATAACAAAATGGTCAAGCTCCTGGACTTATCTCTGTTAACTTTAATTACATTTTCTTATTATCTCATAATATTTAGTGTAAATACATCATCATTTGAACAATTACTTTTGTTAAAGAAATTGTCTACAATTTATACTGTCCAGAGTGTTTTCAAAACATCATTAAAATTATGTAGTGTGTAAAGAAGGGAAAATTATCCTTCATTTTAAAAGAAAGATAAATAAATAAAATAAAATATGTTTTCAGGAAATGGAGAGAGTGAAATTTCCATAACGAACAATCTGATCTTTTATAGTGTTTGGCTGATTATGTTGTTCTCATTATGAAATGAGTTGAATAGACAGTATTGCTTTCCTTCTGCTTGAAAAACCCACTACAAGGAAAGAAAATGGTAAAATTGAAGAAATTGCTCACTCTGCAAAAAACCTCATGTCTCTGAACCTGCTAAATATTTCAGAAGCCTTTTTTAAAATACATTTTTAAGCAATGAAAGTATTGAAAAGAAATAGTTGAGATTTAAGACTGGGAGAAAGAGCCTGACCCTCTTCCCTGACTGACTAAAGATATTGAAGGCCAATGTAATGTGACTGCAATATACTCCCAGTGCCAACAAAATATTCTTCCACCTTTTGATATNTAATACTTGTTTATGTTTATCAGGAGCTGTCCGACACCTGAAGCATCTGTTCTGAGCCTAAATATTCATACCATTATTTTCTCAGTAAAAAAAAAAGCTCCATGAAACTTCTAAATTTGTATTTGTACAACTATCAAAATTACTACTGAGGTGGCATAAAGTGGCAGGGAAATTTCGGTTTTCTTTTTTACACTGTAGGTAAAAGGTAGTTCTTACCTAGAATAAGAAAAAAGTCAAGAGGATCCCAGAATTGTCTATGAGGACAGACTCAAATGTCATCTAATCCAGCTGCTTGCACACTTACAAGTTACCTATACCTACCTCCTTGACAGAGGCTTGTCTAATTTATCTTTAAGCCTTCTCCTCAGGAAATATCCAGATGTTTTGAATAAGATCCTTTCCTAATCTTNNNNTACTTTCTGCAAGTCATTTGCCCGCTTACAAATCCCCCTCTTTTACCCTTCCAAAATAAAAATTACACTGTTAAGTTCCAAGTTGGTTCTTTTAAATCCCCATGTTCTTTGCTGAAAAACTGTTCACCTTTATGTTTTGTAGCCAAATTCTTCAGAGTTCATAAACCATACCAAATGAATTTAATGACATGACGAAGCTGTCAATAACAAAATGGTCAAGCTCCTGGACTTATCTCTGTTAACTTTAATTACATTTTCTTATTATCTCATAATATTTAGTGTAAATACATCATCATTTGAACAATTACTTTTGTTAAAGAAATTGTCTACAATTTATACTGTCCAGAGTGTTTTCAAAACATCATTAAAATTATGTAGTGTGTAAAGAAGGGAAAATTATCCTTCATTTTAAAAGAAAGATAAATAAATAAAATAAAATATGTTTTCAGGAAATGGAGAGAGTGAAATTTCCATAACGAACAATCTGATCTTTTATAGTGTTTGGCTGATTATGTTGTTCTCATTATGAAATGAGTTGAATAGACAGTATTGCTTTCCTTCTGCTTGAAAAACCCACTACAAGGAAAGAAAATGGTAAAATTGAAGAAATTGCTCACTCTGCAAAAAACCTCATGTCTCTGAACCTGCTAAATATTTCAGAAGCCTTTTTTAAAATACATTTTTAAGCAATGAAAGTATTGAAAAGAAATAGTTGAGATTTAAGACTGGGAGAAAGAGCCTGACCCTCTTCCCTGACTGACTAAAGATATTGAAGGCCAATGTAATGTGACTGCAATATACTCCCAGTGCCAACAAAATATTCTTCCACCTTTTGATATAGAAGGAAGGTTTCCTTAGAAAGGCCAAAACCTTTTGCAGGATTTCCAGCATAAGTGATGAGTTCTTTGCCCAGAGTCCATAATTGTTTCATCCTTCCACAGAACTTTAGTCTCAAGTGTCTCTGTGAGTTTCTGTGAGTTAGCAATGATAGTTAATAGATTATCTTACATTGCTTTCAATAGAAAGAAATGTCTGGTGTCTCAGACTCCTCAGAATGGAAAATGCTTCATTGCACTTTTCCTTTTATTGTCTAGATTTCTATTGGATCCATTTGACAGTGTATTTTTAATTATCTGTAGATATATAGACATTCAGATTGGGATATTTAAAGATCCCTGAGGGAAAGGTTTAGATTTCTTGAAAATGACAGTCTTTCCATGAGAAATCTAGTATTTATCTTTGTAAGGGCTGCAACAGGTATTTAGTATGTTTCTTTTCTGAAATCTGTTTATCCACTTTGGAGAAAAACTTTTCTATTTTTTTTCTTTCCCCCAGACCAGTGTATTTGCTGAATATCATCCTTTACAAATTTTATATTCATTTACAATTGGTTAACATCATGTAGGTTGGAATGGCAATCAGATTTATTTGTAAGGCTTTTAATTTCTTTTTTAATTATTATTTTATATGGTAAGATGTGTTGTAGGGAAAATTAATGTATTGACAACTGAGGAAATCCTTAAGTCTCAAGTAAATCCTAAAGTCTTCATTTTTCCTTGATCTACATCTAAAGCATAAGAAGTAAACATAATTTGACCAAATATAAGTATTCTGTCATGGGTGTTTGACTGTGGTAGGAAACTTATATGATTATGCCTTCATATTTATTTACTAGTGTAAATAAATATTAAGAGTACAGTAAAAAAATAATTGCTGCAAGTTAAACTGAATGGATCTTCAACAGTTAGATAACGGAGAAGGAAAGAACAGCAGGAAGAACATAACCTGATAATTGCAAACATAAACTCCCACTTATTTGGAGAGTATAGGAATATTTTTGGTTTAAAAAATATTAAAAAATATTATATTTATCATTAAAAGGATATCATTTTTCCTGACAAGTTCCTCTTGACTGCAGCTATCCAGTTCACCATAAAAATTCTTCTGTCAGGGAATAAGAAGCATGATCCAAAGTCCCCTGGTGCCACTGGATTTTGGATTACTTTGAAAGATCGTGGCTCATGTATACTAATGAAAAGATAAAAATTCTGATGTTAATTTATGACTCTGAATCAGACTCAGGGAAAAAAACTTTGATGTGAGACTGGTGAGTTAAATAACAGACAAGAAGCCTCTCTTGCTTGCTGGAAAATCTTAAACTGCCTGGATTTTCCACATGATTAACTTAACCTTAAAAGAGAGTTACTGAGATCTAGGTAAGCAAGTATGCTTCAGAATACTAATGTCTCTCACTGTATAAGGCAGGTATTATTGTACACAGCCATGAGGGGGAAATGACCTAAATACCACATATACCAGGTATATTGTAAAGGATGAGATTTTTGAAAATAAATACAGTCAAAATTATATTGGTGTATACATTTCGGCCTCTATAGGGAAAGCTTGAAAAACTTCATTATATTGAAATTAATTTTCAATATTTGAAATATTTTAGGCCCTGCCTATGATCTCATGATATGTGAAGTTAGAAATACATCATTAGTTCTTCTGTGGAAAGCTCCTGTGTACGAAGGCAAAAGCCCTATTACTGGGTATTTAGTAGACTATAAGGAAGTAGATAAAGAAGACTGGATCACTGCTAATGAAAAACCTACTTCAAAGCGCTATTTTAAGGTAACATTTTCATTAATATTAATACAAAAATGAATACTAGAAGTTTTGATTGAGTATAAAAAAAAATGTATTTGAACTTCAGCTTCTGTTAATATCTTCATATGAGTAAAAAATTAGTTTAGAATGTTCTTTAAACTGTCTTTGCCCTTTATTTTGCTTAAGGTCACTGATTTACATGAGGGTCATACCTATGTTTTCAAAGTTCGTGCAGTGAATGATGCTGGGGTAGGCAAATCATCTGAGATATCTGAACCAGTGCTTGTTGAGGAACGGCCAGGTAAAATGAACTGTTTAATCTCCTCTGTTTCTAAAATACTAAAATATTTGGAATTAAGTTTAATCAACCTAATTTGATATTATATCACATATAAGTATTTAAAGAATTAAGAAGCTCTTAGCCTTAAAACTTAAAGGAAAAAATCCTGTGGATACAGAGACAGTGATTAGAATTTTTTCCTTTACTTACCTCAGGAGTTATTTGATAATCATTTATTATGGTTTTTATTCTAACAAAGGTATTACTTGTGACAACAGATTTATTAAACTTCAGGAATCATAAAATTGGTTTGTTTAAACATTCATGTCTGCTCATATTCAGTTATATCTTATTCATTTGTTTCTCAATAAGCATTTAGTTAGTTAATTAATATTATCATTAGTTTCTTGCATGTAGAGTAAGAAACTTACTAGTACGTGATGCTGAGTCAGCATATGACATAAACCTACTTTAAGACTTGCTAATAAACTCAGTATCTTTTAGGAGAAAATAGATGTGGGCTTTGGTAATTTATGAATTGCACCTTGACAGAAAATGCAGTCTTGACATATAAGTTGATTCCTATTTTGCAGGAACAAAAGAAATCTATTCAGGTGTGGATGATGAGGGTAATATTTACCTGGCTTTTGAGTGCAAAGAAGCAACAGATGCATCTCATTTTGCATGGGGTAAATCTTATGAGGAGATTGATGATTCTCATAAGTTTAAGATCGAAACAGAAGGAAACCAGTAAGTCATGCCAATCCACCAAATGAAATTAGTAAGTCATGTTGAAAATGTGATTCCCAGCTAATTGTATTCTTTTTTATTGGTGACTTTAGTTCTAAGCTGTACTTCAAAAATCCAGATAAATCAGACTTGGGAACTTACTCTATCTCAGTAAGTGACACAGATGGGGTTTCCTCCAGCTTTGTTATGGATGATGAAGGTAAGGTCCTTACAATTTCAAATCTTTCTTCACTGTAACACATCAAGTGCACTAAAAATTGCCCAAGGGAAAAAAGAATAGAACCCTACAATTATCACATTATTTCCAATGAATTAAAGAAAAACAAAAAAGAACATACAACGGGCTTTGTGTGATTACTTATTTTTCTGATTATCATAATAATGAAAGCTGGGATAACTTCAGGCAACGTTTTTTAGATAAAGATAAAAAGTACGGCAAATTAGAATTGTTTTCTTTATTCTGGGATTGTAATGATATTTGTAAATATCCCTTACACTTTCAGTTCTTTTTGAGGCTCTAGATGCAATTTCTCATAACCAAGTTACAGGAAATTAGTGAGAAAAAAGGTGATGCTTTAACAAGGTCTTTTACATTGCGTCAAATTATCATTTGGCTTACATATATATTAGTTTTGCTTTATTTCATTGTAGCTATTTTGTTTCATTTGACTCAAAATTAATTTCCTTCAGTCACACTTTGTTTTGTCATTGAGAAATGCTCACATAAAGAGCAAAGAGGAGAGTTTTCTGTTTTATGTAAAATAAAAATTACTTTGGTGCTTTCCCAGTCCTTGGTTGTAATTGCTCTGCTCAGTTCCTCAGATATTTAAATCCCTCTGCTTCTCAACGTACCAAACCATTTAAGGAATCACAGAGAGAAACATGTAAAACTACACTTTCCAAGTAGGTGTTGAGAAGAAGTCTCTATTCATGGAAAATAAATCTACAGGACATGGAAGCTTTATGAGCCATTATCGTGACAACTGCCCTTTGACCAAGTTTTGAAGCTTCAATCTGAAATATTTCTATAGGTCTTTACAATGTCTGCTCCANTTTTTTTTTTGTATAAAGCACTGAAGGTGTTTTCCATCCTGTACTTCCCCTACATCTTTCCTGATCATATGTCACTGAAAATTGCAATTTCATTTATACTGGATCCCTGTACAATTATCAGATTCTGTATCTTAACACTGAAAACCATCATTTTACTGCCATTTACTCTCTCAAAAGCTATAAATTCTCCTGTAATTTTGTTAAATCCTCTATCACGACATAAATCCATGCTAATTTTCTCTGGTCTTTACATTATCTGTAAATTTGGAATTTGCAGTAATATTCATTTTCCAAATCTTAACTAGAAGTTTCTGTACTGTTTTCAGACTAACCTGTGCTTGATCTTTTTCTTGCCACAATAAAACAAATTTTTCATGAACAGTCTGAGAAAAGAAGTCAGGGGATAAAGGAACCTTATACATTGTTTAGAAGCTATTGTTTCCTGTCTTTCTTTTATATTGATATTTTTAAAGTTTAAAATAGTTTTTCTGTCTTTGTTTAGATTCCTTTGCACAAGAGAGTGTGCACCAAAATGCATGCAACATTTGCTAAATTAATGTATCAGAATTTAAGTTTCCTAAATCTTATTTTCCAGTCATTTTCTGAAGAGTTGTGTATTCTAAACAAGCTTTAAGGAGATAACTTTGTTGATCCTGGTATTAACTTTTGTTGACACCTATTTGCTGTCTGTATTTTTCAGAATAAATTAAAACATGAAAATTTTTCTTATTTTCAGAGTTTGAACGTTTGATGGCATTAAGCTATGAAATAAAGAATCCAAGTAAGTTGAAGAGCTGTATCTATTAGACAAGTCTAGAAGGAATGTAATTACATTACAAAAAGATTGTTCCTGAGACAATGGCAACTTCATTTTTCATGGCAGCTTCATTTACCATGGAAAAACTTGCTTCCTTATCTTTTAGTTTGTTTAGAAGACTATTAGCTGACATTGAATAAAATTCCCATTCCTAAATATCTCTGAAGTTTCACTTTGACAAGATATTATAGATTGTTACTAGTCAAATCCTTACACAATGTACAAACAGTAAGATAAGTAAATTATCTTCTCCCTTTGAGAAATTAATTTAAAAATCAGCCAAAGGCTGCATTAGAGGACTTTTTCATGTGTAAAATATTTTTGATATCCAGAAATCCATAAATAATAGGAAATTGTTAGAATTTTACTATGATATGCCTATTTCTCACACGGTTTCATGAACTACTGATTTTTGATTCTTTTCCTTTTGTAGCAATACCACTGAAATCAGAATTAGCTTATGAGGTTCTTGATAAAGGAGAAGTTCGTTTCTGGATTCAGGCTGAAAGCTTATCTCCAGATTCTACTTTCAGATTTGTTATTAATGATAAAGAAGTCGAAAACAGTGACGTAAGTACACAATGACTACATAAGTGATTTTGTTTTAGAATCCTGCATAGAATCCTGCAGGTTTCTATTGTTATCATAGAATCACAGTCATTTAAGTTGGAAAAGAACTTTAAGATCATGGATTCCAACAGTTAACATGACACTGCCAAGTCCACCACTATTCCATGTCCCTTAGTGCCACAGCTACCTGTCTCAGATACCTCCAGTGACGGTGACTTCTCTGGGAAGCATGATCCAGTGCTTGAATACCCTTTCAGTGAAGAAAAGATTGTGAAGAAATTTTTCCTAATATCCAATTCAAACTCCCTTGATGCAACTTGAGGCCATTTCCTCTTATCCTATTGCTGTTTACTTGGGGAAAGAGGCTGATCCCCACCTGGCTAAAACTCTTTAAGGCAGTTGTAGAGAGTGCTAATGGTATCTCTGAGCCTCTGTGTTTCCAAGCTAAACAACCCCACATTCCCCACATGCTTCTCCTGGGAAAACTTGTGCTCCCAACGCTTCCCCAGCTCTGTTCCCCTTCTCTGGACACGCTCCAGCCCCTCAATGTCCATCTTGCAGTGATGGGCCCATAACTGAACACAGGATTTGAGATGTGGCCTCACCAGTGCTGATTACAATCACTGCCCTGGTGCTGCTGGCCACACTAATACTGATACAGGCCAGGATACCACTGGCCTTCTTGGCCACCTGGGCACCTGCTGATGGCTCATGCTCAACCAACTGCCATTCAGCACCCCCAGATCCCTTCCCACTCCCAGGTCCTTTCCCACTGGGCCACTTTCCAGCAACTCCCCATCAAGCCTTGTTTTGACCCAAGGGCAGGACCCGGCACTTGGCTGTGTTGAACCTCATGCATTTGGTCTTGAGCCATCTATTCAACTCATCGATGTATCTCTGCAGAGTCTTTCTACCCTCCAGCAGATCAACACTCCCATCCAACCTGATCCTTTCCTCTAGATCATTGATAAAGATATTAAACAGGACTGGCCCCATTACTGAGCCCTGGAGAACATAAATTTGTGATATCCACCAACTAGATTTAACTCCATTCACCACCACTTTGCCCCTGGTTGTCCAGCCAGGAGCTAGTGCATGTATCCAAGACATGAGCAGCCAATTTCTCCAGGAGAATGCTGTGGGAAACTGTGTCAAAGGCTTGACTTGATTCCTGGTAAACATCCATTCCTTCATTCACAAAGTGGGTCACGTCACTGCAGGTTATCAGGTCAGTAAAGCGGGACTTTGCCTTTCACGAGTCTGTGCTGGCTGGGCCTGATCCCCTGCTTGTCCTTGTATGTTGCTTGGTGTCTCTTGAGATATATCTACTTAATATTCCCTGGCACTGAGGACAGGATGACAGTCCTGTGGTTCCCTGGATCCTACCTATTTCTTAATATCATATTACTAAAGTGTGATAATACCTGAAAATAAGGCAAATCCATAACTCAAATATTTTTTGCAGTATAGAATTCCTGTTGCAGAGTGAGCCTATTCATACTCGAAAAAGAGTTGGCCTCTATTAATTTTTGGTAACTAGATGATCAACAGTCAAACAGGAGAATTTACACACAGATCAGTGTTAAGCACAAATGTTTTAGAAAAATAGCTCAAGAAAATGGCTGCTTCAAGTGCAGTGTTGGATTCCAAACCAAAAAGACAAGCTGCTCCCAAAGACTCTCTGAGGCTGGTTATAGTAATTTTATGTATAATAAAATATGGGAGGCACTTGACAATGTAGCAGTGTTTACGGACTTAAAGTTTTTGTATGGTATCACATTCTATTTTTTTTTTTTTTAAATTTGGATTAGAAACTGGTCATTGAACAGCTACATAGAGATGAAAGAGTAGGCCACCAGCTTCCTGCATTTTTATAGCTCTAGGAAGACCTCTCATATAAAGGGGCATAAAAAAGCTCCCAGATGGGACTGAGAAGAAAGCAAGGTCATGCCTTTGCAGGGTAAGAATATGGTTCATCTACAGGCCATAAGCGCTGGAAATGTTTTCCTGTGTAGAATTCATCTTCAGTGTAGCTGTTTGAAAGATTGGGTTTATTTCTGAGAATGCAGATCCTGGTTTGGGTCAGAGAAGCTTTATCAGCACTTTTATACCATAGAAAAGCAAAGAGCGTTTACTTTAATTATATATCGACAAGTGGAAGAAGTGTTTCTGAGTAAAATAATTCTCTGTTTTTCTTACTTTAAGAAGTAATAAACCATAGCACTGAAAATCTGAATATTCGTGCCTAGGATGTATTGAAATGACAATACTCTGTCTTGGCAATGTTCGTGGAACAGAACGAGCTATTTTTAGTTCTCATATGTTTTGGAAGTGTTGACATCAGAAAGAGTCTTGAAATGAAGCTGCATTATTTCACCTCTTTAATTAGTAACCCACAGCTGACATTTATGTTTGGAGACAGATTATATTTTTGTGGAAAGTCACATAAAAGCCTAATATTTATGATGCCCATAAAATCACTGAACTTCATCTTGCTGCATAATGGCAATAGTTAGAAGCCTAATTGCACTCTAAAACCTGTCTGGAGACTAGGCTACAGTCACTGAACATGTTCAATAGACCATTATGCTGGTGAATTGTGGCCTGATTCTTGACATTGGCTGAAGTGATAAATTTTTCCTGCTAGGTCCTAGCAGGGAGTGTTCTTGGTAAGATTTCAAAATAAGCTTAAAATGGAATACACTGAGCCCTATATATTCAGCTTTAATTTTATCATTTTAATATTTTGTTTAATAAAAGTTTAAAAAAAGTGTCATAAAGAAGCAGATTAAAACATACATCATGCTTTTCTTTTTTTTTAAATTTTTCTGCTTCTGGCAAAATTTAATGTTCTCCCGGGGAAATCATGCCAGTGTAGTCCTTGACCTCTGAGGGGAAGAGGCTGTAAGCAAGAATTTGACTGTTGCACATTGAAATTGGCACATTTTGATAGTTTAAGTAAGTTTATTAATGCTCTTTTTAATCTTCCTCACATATCGCCTTAACTCTTACTATTGAACTCTTATTCAAGTAGATTTTCTACTTAATTTCCCAATTAATTTTATCTTGTCTCATTCTTTGACACTGTATTACTCTTTGCACTATGTATGGGAAATAGTGTATCCAAATTAACATGTGTATCCCTTAAAAAATTATTATCCTGATCAATTTGTTAACTGACTTTTTTGTTAATTCTACATCTTTTCTTTTTCTTCATTCTTCCATTACCCGATTAAGATTTAAAAGACCAGACCTGATATCCACACAACAGTGAGTCTGTTTTTGAGGCTGGCCAAGACATACCCCTCAAAGTGAATATATCTGTATGGGATCATTCCTACTACTTTTGGATTTTAATGGACTTAGAGGTTATTCCATTTCAATAAGATTCTAGAGAGATTAATAAGTGACATTTTTACTAGCTTTTTTTATGTTTCTTCTTTCTTTTCCTTCCTTAAGCTTTATCTGTTTGTTACTTTAGTACTGTTTTTTACATTTGGAGGCCAATAAAGAGGTTTATTAAAACATTCTATTTACAAGACATCATGTCTCCTTTTAATAAATCTAAAAGTAACAATATCTATAGTAATTCACTACATGTAACTCCTTCTAGACAATGACATTTATTGTACTGTGCAATCGTGACTGGAAGTTTGTGGGTAATCCCCCTGGCCACATCTTTTACCTAAAAGTATTCGCCAAGAAACTTCTATGGGTTATTTTTACTTAGCTTTAGGAACTCGTTAGTTGAGATTCAAAAAACATCACTGTTAGTGGGGCACATTGTCCTTATAGTTGTTATTCACGGAATAAAAGAGGATATTAATAAAACATGGTTGTATCTAAAACAGTACCTGAAGATTAAAAACACATATTTTGCAAAGATTGTCCAATATTAGCTTGTAATTTTCTGTTTCCATTATGATGCTTGCCAATAATTTATCTTTCTGGAATATTTAATTAAAAGTAAACACATAAAGGACACAAACAGTGAAAAGTATATTTAACTTTGAATTCAAGTCAATATTGGGTGTTTTGTGTATTCTGAAAACACTTAAGTGGGTACCTGGCATATATCCTGAATTATACCTCTCTTTTGCTGGACTTGGTCAATCTCTTTTGATTCCCAGAAACTGTGGGGTTTGCACAAATTACTTTTCTCATGGTCTTTTACTTTAAGTGTTCTTTGAAAATTTCACCTATATCATTATACTCTTCATAGATAAGCTAATTTTTATAAGAAAATAAGATCCATTATTGAGTAGTATATATGTCTCAGATATTTAGTAAGGATGACTTTTTGGATTTGGTGTGATGGAGTTATTTGAAAATCTACATTTGTATCTAGAAACATATTTCCAGTTGTTTCTGGGCTCTGCAAGGAATTGTGCTCCTGCCTGGCAAGCCCCCTTGTTGAACTGGAAGCTGTAATGCAGCTAAAGGCTGGCTGTTAGGCTCTTCAAATATGCACAGTGCCATAAACAATTACTTTCAACCAGCTGTGTTGGGATGACTTGAGGATTCCAAATGCAGCTGCACACTGAGGTTTCTGTCACCACTGGGACCTTATTGTACAACAGTAAATAAAAGCAGAGTTCTCTTCCCTTAGTTTACAATTAAAAGGACATGAAAAAAGTTGACTGTGGAGGAAGGAATATAAATCATAATTTATTCAATAGGAATCATAAATAATTTACACTATACTAAAGTACTTCTTTGTTTATTTCAGAGGCATAAAATAAATTGTGACCGTTCAAATGGCATTATAGAAATGGTGATGGAAAAATTTACAATTGACAATGAAGGTACCTACACAGTACAGATTCAGGATGGAAAGGCCAAAAACCAGTCCTCATTAGTTCTCATTGGAGATGGTATGTTCACTGAAACATTGAAAATTTGATACAAAGAAGTGAACTTCAATTATTCTTTCAGTAATTTTGTGACTAACTCATTTTTCATTCACCTCTTCTAAAATTTAGCATTCAAGGGAGTATTGGCTGAGTCTGAGCTCCAGCGAAAGGAATTTCTCAGAAAACAAGGTAAGAGCAGATTGGTGACTTTAGGCCCATATGCAGCTAATGATTCATCCCTGGTGAATGCTAAGCACTTACAGCTTCCATTCTTTGTTGGAAGATGAGTATATTGTTCAGTCTTAGGAGATACCTGAAACCTTGGTGGATCTTATTTTCCAACATTGTCAATTTGTGACAGAACCTTCACTAAGTAGAGAAAAGAAGAGTTTTCACAAGAGGTTATCTTTGTTCCATATTCATGAGAAGTGTGCCCACTGTAGGCTCCGGTCCAACAAAACATTTAATTGCATTTAGTTTTAAGCATACAAGTTGTTCAATATAATTGACAGAAGAATAGACAAGTAGTGCCAGGCAAAGATTAGAAGTTTGACCCTTTGGTTTCTATTGAGGCAAAATTCCAGGAAATAAATGTATATTTGTTGCATAGTTGCTATAGAGTTGTAGAGGTTGTTATGTACTCGTTATTGATATTGCTTACAGCTAAGTGAGAAAATTACTATTGGATACCTAATTCAGAATTCTATCCCTGTTAAA
The DNA here is from genome assembly GCA_013397245.1 of Thryothorus ludovicianus. Classification (NCBI taxonomy): domain Eukaryota; kingdom Metazoa; phylum Chordata; class Aves; order Passeriformes; family Certhiidae; genus Thryothorus; species Thryothorus ludovicianus. The sequence goes on along the minus strand of VZTB01006132.1, from coordinate 3,798 downwards.
TCCTTAAAAAATTGAACTTCAGCTCTAGTTTATAATTTTCACTTGTAAGCATATGGCTTTCAGTATGAAAGCAGCAATAATAATTAAAAACCATATTTCTAAATAGCTTAGGTAAGATTCTGTACAGAAGCAGTGTAATTCTTTTTTTTTTGTTAAAGGCTGTTTAAAATTGATTTAGGAAAGAAATTATACCAGTTACAGCATAAACTTACAAAATGTTTCAATTCTCAATGATTTAAGCTAAAGTCTTGGACTTTGCAACTTCACAGATTTGGGTATCAGAATTATGGGCCCTGAATCTGCCAACACAAAGACATATACATTTATTGAGATAAGTAAACACAATAAATTTACAAAGGTTATGTATGTCAACAAATTTTCATCAGGATATATTTCTTTGCAGGATTGGAATCTTCATGGGGAAAAGGACTATTTTCTGTTATGCTTGTAATATTTAATACATTTTTAAACTTTATACATTATTTCAGCAAACAGTGTTTGTCATTTGTTGTTTCTACATTAAATACATTATTTATGCACTTGTTTGTAGCTGCTCTGTTTCTTTCCTCTGCTTAGTTGGCAATATGGTACAAAGGTATTCAATTAAGTAATTTCTCTCACTCACCATTTTATATTTTGGAACATTACTCAGTTCCAGATCCAGAGACAAAATTCTGGTTTCTAAGCTGTAATGTAGACACTGGGTAAGTATGATAAAAGTATGATAAATATGATAAAACCTCATAGGATTTTCCTTCCAGTGCATGGGTAGTTCAGGAGTTCCCTCTTGTTCTGGTGTAAGGATGTTGTAACTGTCATCCTTTTTCTTTCTTTCACTGGATCTTTCTGATACTCTTCATTCTACAACATTGCTTTAAGATTATTTTGTTTCTTAGGTCCTCACTTCTCAGAGTTTTTGTATTGGAAGGTTACAGAGGAATGTGAAGTTTTACTTTCTTGTAAGGTAAGGAAATAGACTTGAAATGATTTTTTAGAATATGTTGATGAAGAATTTAGGTAGAAAAATGTGAAAAAGAATTTAGATACCTTTAAAAACAAAAGTTTAATATGAAAACAATTTTTTTTTTGAAAATTTTAATATGAACATTTCTGATTTACTATTCTGCAGCACTAGAATTAATGAAAACAAAAAAAAATTTTAGGACATTCCTAAATGTATTATTAGGTGGTCCAATTCTTTATAAAAATTGTGAATCATAAGAATAGTATATGGGAAATATAAATCCCTTAAGAAATATCTCTTTTCTTCTTCCTCAAAAATAGCTAAAAAAAGCCAGAGTTCAAAATCTTTCTTTATCATTTTCTGATTTCTATAACAAAGCGCCTGTTATCTAATCAACTGTAATCAAATATGCTACAAAGACTTCTAGAATTAAGAAGTCTAGAAAGTTATAAAACATTATTTTACAATTATTTTTGGCTAGTGACTTTTGAATCTGGTGTGAATGATAACATGTATTGATTTCAGTGTAACTTCTGCTATTAACACATTTATATGCCTTTCTGAACAGATAAGTTTTTATTTGTTTTACTCTTCTTGAGTGACTAATTAGAGGTCTGAATAGTAAAAAAAAAAGTAAATTGAATTCAGACATCAAACCCTTCTTCATTTTCTTTTCCTTTAATATGGACTCTCTTGGATGAATTTTCTCCTCTTCTTTTGAATAACTTTTGGTTTATAATTAGACTAACTTGAATCATTCATTATGAGCAATTTACATTCACATTTGTGGGATTTTTTTTTATTTTTTTTTTTTTATTTTATTTTTTTTTTCCTGCTCATTAACTAGGAGACCCTTAACCTCAAGTTATTCCCAGCAGAACTGACCTGGTGCTGAAGCTGCCATTCCACGTGCTCTCATTTTAGGGCTCAACACTTATTAGTTGACATAATACCTTTGCTGGAGTACTTTATAATCTCCACATGCATGTGCCTCAGGCATGAACCCTGCTTATCCTTTCATTCACATGGGGAATTAAATGTTGCTGAACCAGTTATGCTAGTGTTAATTCTCTACAAATTAATCGGAAGTTATCCTTCTTTCATTGACTGTCAAGCCTGTTTATAGCACTGAAGCTGTGAAAGGCTGAGCATCTGATTATTTGCTTTTCACCAGTGTGCTTTCTGTTCACAAGGTCAGAACATTTTATGTAAATGAAATCCAGGATGCGGGCTGCTTGCACACTCATCATTTTAACTATGCTATTGACCTTATAATGTTTGTTACTGTTAGTGTGTGCCTGGCCGTTAGGTTCACATGGTACTGTTGTTTATGGCTGTTTAACTTATATTTGTGCGTAGGAAGAGTTTGAAAAACAAAGCCTGGGTTTGTCCTTCAAACTCCAGATACCTGACCAACAAGTCAAAAGTGTGGCCACTCCGTGCTGTTTCTGTGGTAACAAAAATAATCAAGGAATAATCTCGACCATCTCAGGCCATATCATAACACTTGACCCAGGGCTGTCCCAGATTCTGTTTAGTGCTCCTCTGCAAAAAAAAATTATCAAGTGAGTTTTTGCCTATTCTAAGAGCCTGTGATCATGTGAAGGAAGTATCTGTAAGAGAGGGAATTTTACCTGACTTTTTTAAAGGCCATAGAATGGCATAGAAGCCACATGAATTTGAAGTTTGTGTAGGGCAAAGGACTGACTGTATGATCCAGACCCATATCAGAAATGATGGACAAATATGGATTGTGTTATAAAAAAGTATATCAAATATTGCCTCATGTATCTCTTATTTTCTATAATATTTGACCTGATTGAGTTTTGATTGACCTAGTATTTAATTCTGAATTATCTGGGGTGGATGACCATGTTCTTGGTATTGTAGCCTCTCAATGTAAGTGGAACATGGTTGTCCACTTGAAAGATAATTTGAAGATGCTTACTTTTTTGCTTTTTGTTTTGTGTTTATTTTTCTTCATATGCCAGCAACTACTGTCATTTTGCTTCTAGGAATTCTAAATTTCGGAACCTTCAGAAGCTACTTGCCCTTGCAAAACTTTGGTCCTTATTTGTACTGTGTCTGCTAAAAGCAAGATTTTTGGTGTGTGGCTAAACACTGGAAAAAGTAGCATTTCATAGTAAATGCCAACATGAAATAACTCCAGCACTGCAAATTGCATGCGTCTGAAACTCAGTCTATTTATTGTCAGATTGAGCGCTAACAGTCTTTGATGAAAAATTGTTGAAAAGCATTAAAGGCTTGTTCCTTCAGGCTTTGTTCAAATAAAATTGCCACTCATGTCATAGGACTACAGGAACAACCACTTTGTAGTTACTGGTAAATGTAAAATGCTGCTCACTTTTCTTCAGCAAGTCATTGCTTTGGGCCAGGTGGTGATCTCAAATACTGTCAGAGATTCCTAGCAACCACACTGGTTATTAAGCAAGAATAGACTTGATTAATTTGAGGATGTTTGATAGAGATTTCTAGGAACCAGTATAGAAGACACTCATATTTGTCATGTCTACAGAAAGCTTTCACAGAGCTGTTCGTCTATGGAATCATTTCTCTAATGTAAAAGGGTTAGAAATTGGCACATGTTTTTTCCTCCAACCAAACCAGATTAAAACTATTGCAGATCTGTATTAAGTTCCTAGCTGTCCTCTAGCCATTTGTTTAGTTTTTTGCTTTTTCTTTAGGGAGCCTTTTTAAAGCAACTGTCTGAGGACTGAGAAATGGTACAGCTCTGTCCTTCTACCAAAGCAGTCTACAATGACTGGGAATTCAAGCTACCCATGAAAATACTATTGCATTTTTATGACTTTTAG
>VZTB01006131.1:9142-21234 GCA_013397245.1 Thryothorus ludovicianus | reverse complement strand
TAATGTATTTATTTCCTTTCTGGACTGGCAGTTAATAAAGTATTTATTTCCTTTCTTTCTGCCACTGGACCATAAGGTCCCACGAGCTCTAACAAGGAGATGTTTGACTCACCAGCAGAACAATTTCCAGGACGGATTATGGAATTTGCACGCTGGAAGAAATTAAGTTGTTTAATTCAGTCATTTCTCATCCTCTGAAGGTTTGGAGGAGTAAACAAGGAACAAACTCCTCTCAGGAGTGCCTCCACTGGCGTCACTCTGGTTACATCAGGAGTGAATTTGGCCCAAGATCAGTTTTAAGTTGTCTTCTCCTCCATTTTCCACTGAGATAATTCTATTTATAAACACCAGCAGAGCCAGAAGGTTGGGAGAAGGAGTCAGAATATGAAGGGGCAGTTTGGTTTAAAAATTCTGGCTCCAGAGAGCCATTTAGACTACAGTGTCATTTGTTGTGGTTTGTTTGGTTTTGTTTACCAGCTGTAAAAAAAAAGGAGCAGAAAATCTTTTCAACACCCAGAGCTACCCTGAAACAAAAATAGTAATAATTTGTAAATTCCTTTTGAAGGGTCTTAATATATGCATGCCACAATTTAATTTCTGAAATTCTCAATGATATAGACTTGAGGTCAGTTGCTCTTTTCAATTGTTTATTGCTTGCCTGTTTTCTTTGATCTGTTTATCCTTTTAGAAACAAGTCAAAAATTCCTGACAAATGTTATTGCCTGGGCAATTATTAACCTCAGGCTTTGCCTGAATAATTGCCATTGAAAATCCTGTTCTCTTGTGTTGGGATTTTTTGAAGACTCAGAGACTGTTTCAAGGTTCGTGTTCCATTTTAGTCCCACTTCAGTGCTGTTGTGAGATTAGTTAGAAATGAACAAATCAAAGAAAGATGTTATCACTCTTTTCTTTCGAGACAGAAAAGATTTGAAGCCGTGAATTTATTATTGTGAATCCTCAAGGCTCAAGAGACCTGCTGTTAAATTTTCTCCTCATCTCCTTCCATGCAATTAAATCCTGTCTCCATTTTCAAAGGAATGCAGACTCCAAATTACCAAAAAGACAGTCTGAAAAAATTTCTACTTTCTCTGTCTCCATGGCAACTGTTTATCCCAGAGATCTTTCCAGATGTCTTCTTCGCAGGCCCATAAATCTCAAAACGGGCCAAATATCACTCCAAGGAGGGCAAAACTCCCAGTGGACTGTTCAGCTTTCCAGCTTGGGAAGATTTTTTTTACCTTTTTAGCCCTAGCTGAAAGCCAGGTTCACTGTGAGGCGCATTAATTCTTGTGGGAAAAATATATAAAATATATGTAATATTTTATACATATGTGTTTATTTTTATCCAGCTACTTTGACAACCAGCTGCATGTTTAGATAATATTAATTAAATTATCGACAAAGACAGGCCACAGCTGGCATTGCTCCAGGCTGCTGTCCTTGGTCAGTCCCTTTACATGGCCACAGGATGTGACCAAAGGGAGATGAGGATGTGTGGAATAGCAACACTTCTTTTATGGTTATTAACCCACCTTCTCAAACTCTGTCTTGACTCTGCAACCTTCAGGCAGGGATTTTTTACGATGCCCTGCCCAGAAATTACGGTGAGGATTAGAATTTGTAGCAGTGGGGTGTTTGAGAATCCCGCCAGGCACGGCTGGAGCAGCTCCCTCTCCCCATCTGTCTCAGCCTGGAGAATTCATGACAGAGCTGATAAAACGCAGGACGCCGTCTCCTTCCCCTCAGAAGCGAGTCAGACCCGCTGCTGGGGGAGAATGATGATGTTCAGGCTGCCCCCTCCCAAAAAAAAGAGAAAAAGGAAGCGAGGGGGGTCCAGGTGGTGCTGGGCAGAGCCGCCTGCAGCATCTCCCGTGTCCTGAGCAGGGCTGGATCAGCTGCAGCTGCTCAGCCTGGCACTGCCTCGGCTGCTGGCAGCTCGGAAGTGTCACCCTGTCCTCCAGCAGTGATGGGGAAAAAAAACAAACAAACAAAAACCTCCCAATTTTTTCAATAATTTCACGCTCTCCCTGCCTCCTCTGACTTTCGCAGAGAGGGGTAGCCAACACTTTTTATTATATTTAAAGCAGGTTTAAAAAAAAAACAAACAACTCTGCTCGATTTCCCAGCTTATTGGCTTTTAACTCCCCTGCCTAGTTAGACAAAGAAATATTCCAAAGATTTTGCCAAATTGAAGTTTCCCTTTAAAACCCTTCAGAGCTCACCTAAGGCCAATTGGCTGGCAGCACTGAAGAGGTTCTGGAGATGCTCTTGGAGGAGGTTTTCTTGGCAGGTATCAATGCAAGAGCAGCAATAAGTGTGACCTTAGAAATAAATATCCTGTGAGGGCAAGGAATGAAACAGCTTGAAAAGCAGAAAAAGGATTTGCACTTCTATGATTGTAAATAAGAGCTCCTGTAATTTAAAAGCTGATTTTTGTTATTTATAAAATCTTCAAGGAGTAAAAAAATTTGTAAAATACAGCATATTTCATAAATCAAGTATTATATATTTTGTAAATTATTTAGTCATATTTATAATACTTAAATTATTCTACATATAATAATATAAAATATTTACATCATATAATTAGGATAATAATATACAATATACAATATACAATATACAATATGCAATATGCAATATACAATATACAATTAAAATGTACGATTAAAATATATAAATATCTATATAGAAAATATATTTTATATAAAATATCTGTTGAATTTATCACGCTCATATTTTTATAATAGTATAATATTTATATTATAAAAATAATGTGATAAAATTTGTTATTCCTATAAAAAAAAACAGTGTTTTGAGTACTCTACCTTTAAGTTTTTTAAATTATGTATTGCTAACTCAGTACATTAGAAGTGAAAGATCTCAAATAAATTTTTCTAACATTCTCTTTGATTAATTAAGGTGTTATTTTTTAAAATTCTCTGCAAACTCTACTGCACTTGGAGCTCTGAGAATGTCATCCCATAAAACAAATCATTTTACTGATAATGCTGCACCAGTGGCAATTGCTCTGATGGTTTATAAGTCTCATTACATAAAGAATGAATTCTAAATAATCATAATATAGTTCTGAGTAACTTTGTGCTGAGAGAGCAGCCAAGGACAGCTGATGGAAAATATTGAGGTGGGTCAAGCACTGGTGGGCTGGGTCACAGTTTATTGTTTTTCACAGACCATTCTGGCAGAGAAACTTGGAGGATATCTGTGGAATTCCTCTTATTTCAGCCGGTTTAAAATTAAAATTAGGCTTTCTCTCATTGCCTTTTCTAATTAGGGGAAGAAAAGAAGCATCTCCAGGTGATAATTTAGGTTAGAACAGGGTGCCCAGAGAAGTGGTGGATGTCCCATCCCTGGAAGTGTCCAAGACAGGGTTGGACGGGGCTTGGAGTGACCTGGGACAGTGGGAGCTGTCCCTGCCATGGCAGGGGTAGACGAGATGATCCTGAAGGTCCCTCCCAAGCCAAAACATTCCATCATTCTGTGGTTCTGTGAGAATTAGACACTTTCTAGCAGTGCCCTCCACAGTGGTCTGGTTTTGTTATTTTTTCTTTTTTTTTTTTTTTCTTTTGTGCACTCTAAAAAAAGTGCAGATCTTCCCTTAGAGTTACACATGGAGCTTTTATACTGATGAGGTCAATGAAAGCTGGGTTAGACAGCACAAGGTGCATCTCTGGGCAGCAACAGCATTACTTGGATAGAAAAAATAGTTCCTAGTGTGGTAACTGAGCCAGATGATCAGTTGAAAGGATAGACTTTGTTCTCATAATTCCAAAATTTGTCAGGAGCAGAACTGAAAAGGGGAAAAAAAACTTTCTCGCTCTTACAACTTAGTCTGAAATTCCAGTTGGTGTTACATTTTTACTCTGTTGTGATCTGGACTTTTAAATGAAACTCAAGAATCCCAGAACCCCAGAATGGTTTGGGTTGGAAGGAAACTTAAAGCTCATCTCATTGCACCCCTGCCATGGGCAGGGACACCTCTCACTGTCCCAGGGTGCTCCCAGCCCTGTCCAACCTGGCCTTGGACACTCCCAGGGATCCAGGGGCAGCCACAGATTCTCTGGGCACCCTGTGCCAGGGGCCTCCCCACCTGCCAGGAACAATTTCTTCCCAATATTCCATCTATCCCTGTCCTCCTTCACTTTGAAGCCATTCCCTGTGTCCTGTCCCTCCATCCCTTGTCCCCAGTCCCTCTGCAGCTTTCCTGGAGCCCCTTCAGGCCCTGCCAGGGTCTCTGAGCTCTCCTTGGAGCTTTTCCTTCTCCAGGTGAGCCCCTCCAGCTCTCCCAGCCTGGCTCCAGAGGGGCTCCAGCCCTTGGAGCAGCTCTGTGGCCTCCTCTGGGCTCATTCCTACAGCTCCTCATCTTTCCTGTGCTGGAGGTGGGATCCCGGAGCTGCAGGATCCCCTCCCTTGTCCTGCTGCCCACCCTGCTTTTGGAGCACAGTTGGCTCTCTGGGCTGGGAATGCAAGGTGCTGACAGAGTTCCAGGGGTGATGCCCAACTCCAAACATCTCCAGAAAGAACATTTCTGTGACAGGGACTCCTCAAAGACACCTGCACTTTGAAATGTCAATTACTTTTGGAAATCATATCCCCATACCCAGGCCACGCTCAAGCCTTTATTTATTTTGGTATTTACCCAGATTTATGAAGGAACAGAGAGCTCCTGTCTCATATTCCCCTCTCTCTGAAAGGCTTTATATGTAGTGTGCCCTTTAGAAGTTATTGTGCACCACATAATTCAGTTTAATATGCTGGTTTGTTACATTTCGTTTCCTTTGATATTACTCTCCTGAAGGCAATACGACCTTGAAGGTGATATTTTAAACCAATAAATGAGGAGAGGAACTGAAAATCAAACCAAATGCTGTAAGCCAGAAGGGTGGGTTTTCATCTCAGGCCTTTATTTCCCTACATGAAAAATACAGAAGTCTAACATTTATGTAATTACATTTGTTCTTGATTTGCCAAGGGAACAAATTCTATGCAAATTCTTGTCTATTACCTCCTGTCTATGTATGAATCCATTAATTCCATTGCCCATCACACTGTTACTCCTTTATTCAGTCCCTCATTTTTGAAAAAGGGATGCTGGATATAAAAAAAATGTCAAAATAATATTTTTGATAGAGAAGGAGACAGGTAGAGTTTGTTTAGAAGAGGGAATGAGTAAATAGTGAGTTACTACACAGGGATTTGCCATCCAAAAAAACACCTCTGCTTTGCACCTTCTCTTGCCAAAAAGTTGTCAGGGATGAGAGAAAGTATTTTGCACTAGGGCAAGATGAGGACATGGGAGGATGTTGTGGAGACTCTAAAGATTTTAATATAGAGAGTGTAAATAGAGAGGAGACTGAGATTTAGGCACCATATATGACATAAACAGGACATAAATCTACAGCAAACATAAGAAAACAGGACACAAATCTACCAAAAAGAGAAGTTTTTACACAGCCTCTGTGCTGGTGGAAGATTACAGGCCCTGTCCTCAGCTGGCTTAAAATTAAGTCTATTCCTTCAACTCTGTGAGCTTCACCTATGGGCCTGCCTAAAATCTGGTTTTATATTCTACCCACTAGTAAACTGTGACTCTCAAAACAGACAGAGGAGAAAAGGAACATAAGGAACTGATACCTAAATATTTTTAGCTTTTTTATATATTTGTAGCTTTGTAGATTTTTAATATCTAGCTGTAGAGTTTCTAGCACTTTTTTACACGTTGGAAGAGCAGTTATCCTTTCTCACACATTGTGTCACCTTCCTGAAATTCTGTTTAGTCTCAGGGACACCTCCCAGTGTCCCAGGTTGCTCCAAGCCCCATCCAACCTGGCCTTGGACTCCTCCAGGGACAGGACATCCACCACTTCTCAGGGCAACTTGTTCCAAGATAAATTGTCAGCTGGGGATGCGTATTTTCGTCCCCTGGTTAAAAAAAGCAATGAGAGAAAGCCTAAATTTAGAATTTCTAGAGACAAGAATTTTAGAATTTCTAGAAGAAAAGGATTTCTAGCAAGGACTGCACTGTTTGGCACCAGCCCTTGGGAGAGAGAAGAAGACAAAGGGTTAAGAATCCCTTGGAGGGACTCCAGAGGGGCAGGGGGGGTTACCAGGACTGCCAGTCTCCTATGGGATGGGGTTTCTAGATATCCTAATTAATTCAACTTATAAAAATTGTGAAAATCCCATGCCCTGCCTGCCCATAGTGCTATTTTACACACCTGAAATCTTTCATTAAGAGACTGCTCTTTATGTTATCAATCCTAATATTGTTTTGAGGGTTTTTTTTCCAATTCCAGGCAACAGGACCATCAGCAGTTTCAGAAGAGCTGTTTATCACTGCTCTCCTGCCAGCACGACTTGCTTTGGGGATTATTTTTTTTTTTTTTTAGCTCTTGGTGCTTGTCCAGAAATTTTAGGCAAGTTGAAGCCTTTCAGCTGCCAGGAGTAGCAGGTTAGGGAGAGTGTGAAATGAAAAATAGGAACAATGTTTGTGAGGACCTCTATGGAGGCAGGATGAGTAGATTGGTTTTACTGCTGGGTATGATTTTAAAAATGCATCTGAATGCCCTGCAATGATAAATAATTGTAGTTTCCTTGTTAATAAATGTGACCTTTCTCTGAAAGAGTTGTTCTTTTTTTCAGTGGCTGCCAAGTCAATCCATTCTTAGGTGTGTGAGGCACCTCCCTCAGCCTTCAACAATGTGGAATTTAAGCTTGGGTGTCGTGGCTTGGTATGAAATTTATATAAAACCCACCATATAAAATCCACAATCTGAGAGTCTCATAGAAATTCATATAAAATTTACATAAACATTGTGCTTCAGCAGAAAATACTGTTTTTTGAAGTAAAAGAAAAGTATGAAGTGGATCCAGTCACAGGGAGCTCGCAGTCTAAATATGAATTATATTCCTTTTCTACAAGTAGAAGTTTGAGGCAGAAATACAGGGACTGACCATGAGGGTTTGCCTGTGGTTCAGATTCCTCAGAGACACATCCCAGCCCTCAGCTGGACTCCTCTTCCCAGCATTGGGAAGTGTCTAAAGGAGTCTGGAGCCACTGGTGATCCCTCCAACCAGAGAACAGAACCGGTTCATTTCTACCCCAAAAGACCACACAGCACCTGTAGGGAAGACAAACATTAAAAAAAAAAAAAAAAATCGAAGCTAAAAATCCATGTCCAAGCTAAGTTTTTCTTACCCTCCTTCTACTGAGTGTAGTCAGTGAGGAGATGCAAGTCCACTTTACAGGGTGATTCCCCACCAGTGCCACCTTAAAATGAGATTATTCCTGTCTGGAAAGTCCCTCTCCCTAAACTACAGAAAAATTTTGGTTTGCTGAGTGGGTAAAATGGGTAAGAAAAAAAGTTTAGACATCTGAAGTTCAACTAATCCAGACTTAACTTATAGTTGCATGATTTTGTGTTTCCTCAAAAGTCAGCAGCACAGAACAGGGGCTCCCAAAGGATCATCCATCCCTCAAAGGAGAGGGGTGAATAAGTGGAATAACTGAATAAGTGGGAATATTTCTCTGCCCATGCTATGAGGAGGACAGAGCACTGACCCAGGACCAGATGCCAAATTTTGCACCACTTCTGTTATCTGGGATAAATCCCACAGCATTTCCCAAACAGGAATTCCTGCTGCAGGGTGCAGTGCATACATGGGAAGGGAATTTCTCCTTTCTGGAAACAGCCTTGGGTTGTGCCAGGGGAGGATTGGAATGGATATTGGGGGAAGTTTCTTCTCTGGAAGGGCGGTCAGGCTTTGGAACAGGCTGCCCAGGGCAGGGTGGAATCACCATCCCTAAAGTGCTCAAAAAGCACAGGGATGTGGCACCTGGGGACAGGGTTTAGTGGTGGGCTTGGCAGTGCTGGTTTGATGTTCTGAGAGGGCTTTTCCAACCTTAATGACTCTGTAAATCTGTGATGATTTTGGTTCCAAGACCATCCATTAGCAAGACCACTACTTGTAATTTTTTATTTTTATTCTGTCCAGGTGAAGTCTTATTCTTTAAAATTATTCCCTTTTATAACTGATTTCCTAAGATGCTAGAAATTAGGAAAATTTATCCAGCTTCAATTGTAGTGTGTGAGGCACCTCTTTCCAAGCCTTTTTGGGCATCCCTACGTCACTGGGCAGTGGGGAGACCCCGTGAGTGCCAGAGGAGGCCCTGCTGGGCAGTTTCACACTCAAGTCACTTTGATTTCCGTGGGCAGATTTCACCCAGCAGGAATTGCTGGCTGCAGCATGGTTTACAAATGTAGGGACATTGTGCACGCTGTCATTTTTTCCGTTTCATTTTTTTTATTTTTATTGTCATCCTTTTCTTTGCTGTTCTAAATCATTTCTTTCAAATATGCTTTTTCAGGTGGGATCAGACAATGTTCTTATTTATGGGGAATTCTTTGCAATCTCTATTTCTCCCCTATTTTAAGGTAAATTACTTGACTCGCTGCTTCTCTCTCCCCTCTCTCCCAATGTCACCACATCAGTGTTTTCTAACACAATGAACCTGTAATTTCTTTTTAAATGGGGCTGGTTTTTATCTCTGCATGGAATTACCACAAAAATCAGCCACCTGCTATAACTGAATTTCATCCACACTGCCATGGGATATTTATGCTGTGGCTGCTCCTGTTCTGCAGCCTGAGGATATCCTTGCATTTCTCTGGTCTGCATTATCCACTGCTGGATAATATCTATATATTGGAAGATATCTATGTTGAAACAACAATAAGAAATAAGAAAGCTTTTCCTATTCCTATTCAACTCAGTTAACTCAAGCAAGGCCAACAGGTGTTTCTCCAAAGATCTCATTAACCAGTGATTATCTCCAGCATCTCTTGTAAGCAAATGTCTCATTAATGTGGATGTTCACACATAATTTACTTTTGTACACGGTGCCACACTTCAGTGAGCTATAAACCTGTTGCACATCCTCAGATTTATATGGGAAATGCATTTCTTGTAGTGTGGGCAGACACAAGGTATCAAAGACAATAAAATCTAATAGCACTCAACGTGGTCTTGGTTTCCATCTTTAGTACATAAACAGTATCACAAAATTATAAAATCAGAATATCCTGAGCTGGAAGGAAGCCACAAGGATCACTGAGTCCAATTTCTGGCCCTACACAGACTCCTCAATGTCCCCACCATGTTCTGAGAGATCCCAAACCTTTCAAACCCCAGATTTTGAGACTTTTGGTAATATTTTAGTGAATTACAGCATTCATGGGATGAGATCTTCATCTGGCAAAGGAAACAATCTGGGATAAAAGTGGGAAAAGAGAGAGAGATAGAGGAGCAAATGTAAAGGATTCCTTTATTTTTTTTTCCATTTCCTGTGATAACCTAATGAGCATTTTTAACACAATTTTTTATTTTGGTGGGTCTGATGGGTCTTGTTGTTATCATGTTGAACATCACAACAACATTTTTTGACACTGACCTAATTCTCCAAACACCAGCTCGCTCAGAACTGCTCTGCTCACCACACGTGGTACTCTCAGCCTTCTATTTTTGTGAGGAAACACAGGACTGGATTTGCTACCCCTGAAGCTGATGGAAAAAAAAAAGAAGAAGGCTCCAGTTGCTGTCCTGAGAGCGTTCCTCCTCCACTGGTGAGGACCTGCTGCTCTCAGCAGAGCTGATGGAGCCCACACAGCTTTTACCAGTTCATCACCCACATCTCCTTAGACTGGACTCGTGCCAGGCAGAAAGGAACTCTTGGAAGTGTAATCTGCTTTTCCTGAAGGTTTTATTTCCCTTGGCACGCAGTCAAAGAGAGAGAATTTGGACATAAAACCTCATAGAAGATCATGGAGCTGGAGGCTCTTTTCCAGTTGATAAGATTATTTGCTCAATCTCAACATCAAATGCAAATAAGCAGTGGAAATATTTAGATTTGGTTCTTCTTTCTTTCTCTGCTGAGGCAAAAGATGATTTTCATTTGAGATTCACTAAGTAATGCTTTTTAAATATTAATAGGATATGGAGAGATTGTTCTGAGTTTTTGTGTACACTGGATAAGCCTTCTAGGTTTGGGAGCTGGTAAGAAGGTGGTTTGCAGAATTACAGGAAGATTTATTCTTTTTGAAAGCCAGTTTTTCACACCTCTGGCACAGAGACCAGAAAGAAGCAGAACCTGGGTTCCTTTACTCTATTTACAATAAATTTTAAATTAGTTTTTCTTATATCCCAAGAGAAGACAGCTCCCACCCACAGTCCCAGCACTTCCTCTTCCTGAATTCATGCAGCAGAAAATTGGGATTTTTTACCACTCAAACTTTGCTTCAAAATTTGTTACCTGAAGCCTCATCTTTGAACTGTTATTAGAGACCTGAATCTATTTTCAGCTTATAAAAGAAATCATTAGAGGTCAAAACAATCCTCTTTAAATATGGTGAGTTTATACTCTCTAGAGTAAAGACTGCAGTAAAAATAATGAATGATATTAGGACAGTCCTTTGGAAAGGAAGGACATTTAAAAAAATAAAAATTAAGCAGGATGGAAGAGTGAGTTAGTGCCATATATCCACAGAAATGACTGCAGAATGAAGCAGAAATTCCTTTTCAATTTTCAGACAAATTCCAAAATGACCAAGTTCCCAAACCTTCACAAGTATTAAAGCCAACAGAAATTCACAAAATTTAATCAAAGATGTGATCCATAAGTTTGTTGTTTTGTTTTTTGGGTTTTTTTAATTAATCCAGAACTCCTGAAAGATAAGTAAATGCAGCAGGTTTCATACTCAAGGGAAAATTTGTTTCTGGCATGTTGGAGTGATTTAATTGGGACTAAGGAATGTCATCCTCTGTGGGAGTAGAGGCTGACATTACTGTGTGATGCCACTAAGGATTTTATGCTCTTCCTATGAATGAAAAATAATTTTTCCCCAGGAAATTGACGCTGTTCATTATTCTAATCAAGAATATTTTTATTTGTAGGAGGAAGAACCGACCAAAAAGCTCAACAACAGCGTGAAGAAAGGGATGAATTTCCAGAACTCACATGTTTTATCCTTCCTTCTCTTCCCCAGGTTGCCCAGGAATGTGGGACAATATCACATGCTGGAAACCTGCAAGTGTGGGAGAAATTGTCTTTGTCAAGTGTCCTGCACTGTTCAGATTTATCATCTCTGAAGATGGTAAAGTATTTTCTCTTTGCTCTTTGCCTCTGCCTGGTAAAGCCTCGTGGCCAGCACAGGTGTAAAATCTCACTTAGATCCTCAGGATAAAAACATCAAAAACTCACCAGCTGGGCTGCAGATATAAATAAATCACAGAAAACCAGGATATTTGTGTGTAGATACGTGAGTGTGCACGGGGTGGGAGGGAAGGTGTGAAAAAAAGCCTTCACAGACCACACAACATGAAAATATCCCAAATTTCAACTGCTAAAGGGAACATTCTGCCCTTGGGTCTCACTGAATTCAGTGGGGACCCAAACCTGTGTTTGGGTCTTGGGTAACACAGTTGGAATCTATTTTAGCAGATAATTAAAAGGTGGAGCAGGTTCTGCTGCAGGAGAACACAAGTTTGAGATGAGCAGTGGGGAGCTCCCCTGTTGGGGTCCAGGGAGGAATCAAAGATTTCTGGAGAGAGGCAGGAGTTCCATCAGACTTTTTTTCTGTGGCCTGTGGAAATGAGACATAAACATCTTTGTGTCCCCGTGCTGGTAATTAACACAGAGTGCCCCGTTTGCTGCCAGCACCCGCTGCAGATCCCTTAATTAACTCTCTCCTGGGAGGAACGAGTTCGTCACTGTCCCCCAGGATCCATTTCCCCAAGTTCATTTTACTAATTAATCATTAATTTACAGCCTTGTGTCCAAAATCTGTGTTTTTTTCATTGCCACACGTAGAGCATCATTTTTAGGAGACGGTGTTTCATACACAGCTCCAGGAGCTCTGAAATCCTCACTTTTAGCACATCCATTGCAGCATCACCAGTGTCACCCAACCCATGACCCAATTTAGAAATAAAATTGGCTCAATTTGACCTGTTCCAGGTGTTTAATAAATGGTTACCTTTTAATGGAAAACACTGTAAAAGAAAAATATTTTTTT
>VZTB01006128.1:26499-78058 GCA_013397245.1 Thryothorus ludovicianus | reverse complement strand
ATGCTGATCCCCGCCTGCCCCTGCCCTGCCGGGAGCCGGGAGCCGCTGTCCCGCTCCCGCTGCTCCTCCGCTCCTGCTCGGGCTTTGCCCGCCGTGTCCCGCTGCCCCTGCCCTGCCGGGACGTTCCGCAGCTCCGGCTGCCGCCGCCGAGCTTGGGCTCCATCTCGGCCGGCACCGCGGGGCTCCTGCTCGCTCCTGCCGCCTGGGCCGGTGACTGCACCGAGGGCAAAGTGCCAGCGGCCGAGACAGCTGGGACTGGCTCCCTGCTTCTGTTTAGTGTCAGTGCCGTGGTTATTGCTGTAGTTCTGTTTGCCTTGTTACACACACCAGGAAAGAACTGTTTTTCCTATCCTCTTGTCTTTGCCTGAGAGCCCCTTAATTTCAAATTTATAACAATTCAAGGGGAGGTAGTTTACATTCTCCATTCCAAGGGATTCTTCTACCCTTCCTAGCAGACACCTGTCTTTCAAACTAAGATACCAAAACAGTCTTTATCCCAATACACAAGTTTTCTAGCTTTTACTTTTCTGATTCTCTTTCCCTTCCCACCGGGGGGACTAAATATAGTGTTTAGTTGCTGACAAGGGTTAAATCACGACACATCCAATATCCACTATTTATGCATCTTGGCTTCCCATATGAGAGTACAAGTAAGACATAATGCAATCCTCCTTCTACAGATAAAAAAAATGCTGGCAAATAAATAAAAAAATTACCCCTCTGATGAAGCTGAGGAATGAAACAATCAGTATTAAGAGCCTATTCTCAGTTGACTACCCACCTTGGGCTGTTCTCTTGTGATCTGCCCATGAAGGTGAGCTGGCTTGCCTGGTTCTGGGCCATGCCAGCCCAGACGTCTTACACTCTGGATTGGAAGAGATGTGGGACAGCGATGCCCAGACGAGGTGCATGTGGTAAGGACCAATTGAGATACTCAGCAGGGTAGCAGTAGGGATGGCTAAACCTTCTCTAGGAGCCCTTTAGGAGGGTCTAGGCTGGTCCATGACAGAAGTTCTGTAGGGGCTCTTGTAACAGCTAATAACTGCTGTAATGAATATGTTTTGTGGTACTTCTGAATTCAGAACCATGCCATGTGACTCATCCTTCAGAATTATCCCATACACAGGCAGTTTGACTCCATAATGTTACATGAGTGACACTCTCAAGATTATTTAAACAACTAAAATCGTAAAGGTTTATTTTCTTCATAAAGGGTTAAAAAGCTCCACCAAACCGGTCCTTGACAATTTTGGCTTATCAGAAGATAGAAAGCTCATGCATGCTGGTGGCACAATCTCACAAAGGCATCCTAGGGATGACTGGGGAGCTGCATTGCTTATTTGTCTGCCTGTGCATGGGCAACTGCTGAGTGCTGTGGGGTTTAGACTTAAGAGATAATGAACATATACAAAATAAGAGCATGTAGGGTTTAAGGAGACTCATCTTAAAGTATTTTTAACAAATTAAAGACTATGCAAGCTTGATACAATAGACCAATAAATGAAAGAATTTTGTTGTGGTTTTCCATTACATACAAAAGCAATAGGCTTCCCTTAGCAGATTGATAAGAGCAACTAACCTTGCATGGCATTGATGTGCTAGGGTTGAAATGTTTGCAAACTATTAAATGGGACTGTTTAAATGTCAAATGTACTTACAAGATACTAATGAAGTTATGTTATGCATTAAACTAATCTGTGTTGTCAGACAGTCATTCCCCCCCTGTCTGGTGATCTTATAATAGGAGCATTGCAAGTGAAGCGATAAAAAGGAGGATTAGTTGCAGGAAGTATGGAGTAGTTATGACTAATGCATATGTATGTAAATGCTATCACTGGGAATAAAGGCAACATCTTTACAGGTTTGGTTAGGGAACAATTCTCTTCCAAAGATGTATCTGAAAGCTCTCATTCACTTAATTTCTGTTGTACAACATAGAGAAATTGCTTCCACTAGGTTTATTATGAGCCTTTTATGTTGTTAGAAACAGGATGAGGTACAACCACCAGGCATTTGGCCATCTGCAAGGTGAGTTATCTACTGTATGAAGGGTATGCAGGCTGTGTCTGGAGTTAGTGAGGGCAGATGGGCTTTTCCAGAGGGTAGTTTGTTGCATGATTTTAGGAAATTGTTGCCAGGGAAAAAATTCCTGCAGTGTCTCTCTGTCCCCAGTGACTAGGGAGGATCTTACCTGATGCATTTAGACTAGATGCATACTTCCCAGTGGCTTAGGTTAGATAGGACAATATTAAGCTTCGATCTTGTGTTGCTTATTGCACAAACATACAGTTTCATATAATAACTTCAGTGGCTTATATAGGACAGTTTTGGAGGAGGAAACTAATGGTCAACAGATATTTAACTGTCTTATCTTTATTACTAGCTAGCACTATTCTGTACTTTACACCCAAATTGAATAAGAGGAACAATTATAAATAATAACAACATGCTGAACAGATGCAAGTTCTTCATACACAGTGTGTGTTGTAGCTGAAATTTATTCAGTTTCCTAAATGCATATCATAACTTCTAGCTGGTTTTCTTTTAAATTAATGAAAGCAAATGAAAGAATCTCAAATACATTCTGTAAAATCTGGTCAACAGTACAAAGTAATGTGACTGTGGACGTACATTCTACCTGGTACTTTTATAGTTCAAAATAGACAATTTTTGTTATGTGGTCCACAGCTGAAAGTTGCAGGAAAAGGCCAGTCTTTATAATTTTAACAAAATTTTGCCCAAGACTCAGCTGTAAATTTGTGGATTCAGCCCCAGCAACTGTCAGAACCTTGATCTACAAACAAAATTGCTGCAGCTCTCCAGGTGGTGGCACCACAACCCCGTTTTTCTCTAAGGCAAATTAATGCCCTGAGGAAGCTAAGGGTGACAAACATTTTGTTTCATCATCTTTGTTCTGTTTTTAAATAAACATTTAAACTTCATTTTAAGAGTCACAAATAATTAGTAAAATTGGAAAAAAATACTTCTAATCATTAACTATGGTGCTTCATTTCTTCAAGTTTTTTAAAATGTTCTGTCATTCTGTGCATAAAGACTGTTTAAAATTTCATGCACTATTTGCTCATGTTAAAAAATGAAGTGACAAATAATAGAGGCAAAGGTCTCCTACTTGCAAGCAGCAGTGGATAAATATATTTGTTTATAGTATGGGACTGCCGTTCCACTAGAAGGAGCACTTGACATTTTGATGAGTGCCTCCTGGGAAAATAGGTACTAACTTCTGAACACAATTTTAATTATACTAAGCAGATTAAATTATTCAAAAGCATCCCACTGGTAAGGTGCAGCATTTCCTGAAACAGTTTAGTGGAAAATGCCACATTAATTAGTTCAGTGTTTCACGCAAATGGCTTAATGATGGGAAGAAATGCNAAGAGAAGAGAAGAGAAGAGAAGAGAAGAGAAGAGAAGAGAAGAGAAGAGAAGAGAAGAGAAGAGAAGAGAAGAGAAGAGAAGAGAAGAGAAGAGAAGAGAAGAGAAGAGAAGAGAAGAGAAGAGAAGAGAAGAGAAGAGAAGAGAAGAGAAGAGAAGAGAAGAGAAGAGAAGAGAAGAGAAGAGAAGAGAAGAGAAGAGAAGAGAAGAGAAGAGAAGAGAAGAGAAGAGAAGAGAAGAGAAGAGAAGAGAAGAGAAGAGAAGAGAAGAGAAGAGAAGAGAAGAGAAGAGAAGAGAAGAGAAGAGAAGAGAAGAGAAGAGAAGAGAAGAAAAGAGAAGAAAAGAGAAGAGAAGAGAGGCAGAATGTTCATTTAAGGGATTAGGATCATGTTTCAACTTCCTCTTTCAAAATTTTTACAGAGGAAAATAACAGTAGGGAGACGGCAGTCACTGTTTTTCTTTTTGTTGTTGTGCCAGTACCCACAGTGGCTCTGGTGCTGCGCTCAGTAGGGCAAAAAAAAGATTTTTTTTTCTAAGAAGCTCAGAACCCCACAAGCTGTGCACATGGCTTTTCACTGACTAGAAGCAGCATAAAAAGAATCCATAGTTCACATGTTGATGATTATGCTGGTGGGATTAGAACTCTATTTAATGGAGAAGACACATCCACTTCCAAGCTTCTCCAGACACACTTTGGTTTGTCTGCCATTACTGGTAAAGCACAAGACCACATGGATTCAGGTGAACTATTTTCTCCTCTTTTCAGAAAGGTAAAAGCCGTACATTCATGTGCAACATTTTTTTAATTAACAAAGAAATGAACATAAGTATGAGTTACGGCTGTGTTCACTGCACTTCTGCAATTAACACACAGATCTGGCCATTTTTGTCTTCTCATGGAATGTCCTCCATAGGCATTTGTGATATCTCTGTTAATGGTGTGCATTACTTACGTGTTTTGCACATTCCTGTGCTGAAACATTTTATTATCCTGTCCTTTCTCCTTGTTCTCCCTCTTCCCATCTTTATCCCCAGAAAAGATAAAAATGCACAGCTGGTTCAATGTCAACAAACATGAAGTGAAATAAAGTTATCAGTCAAACTATTAACCTTATAAAACATCAGAGCATAGCTGCGATTTTTCTGAAGCAGTGACATGCAAAGTTTCTCCACACAGAATGTCCATGGTAGCAATGTCCTTAGTGACAAGGTAGCAATGTCGTAAGTGACCCGCGTGTGGGTGAGCACATTCAGCTGTGAGGAGTCACACAAAAATTTTTGGCCACGTCGCTTTTTCTGTTCTTTAAACAGAAGGGAGGGAATGCAGTGGTGGGGCTTTTTGAGTGATGATGTTGATAGAGATGACAAATATGGAAAAAACAAAGGGTACTGGAGGTCCTCTCTTGACTTTTTGCCACTGGGATACAACCAAATTGTTCTATCAGCATTTTGCTAATGTACACATTCTGGGACAATGCCAAGAAGTTCATAAAGTGGTAAGTAACAGGCAACATGGATTTGCCAAAAATAGATCATGTCAGGCTAGTCTAATTTCCTTCAATGACTGTGTAAATAGCTTTATGGTAAAGTAGAGATGTAATGTCTTATCTTTAGTGTGCTTATTCGCACTATCCTTGTGGCATGCTCATAGGCAGTCTGGTTCAATGCTGCCCAGGGGAAACTACCAAACCCATGACATGGGTCTTGAGAAAACCAGCTACAGGGAATAGCAATCAGTGATTCACCTCCAGCTTCATCACACATATTGAGTGGCATAGTATGGGCTTCAGTCTTGTGTCACCTACCAATAGAGACTTGGTTGAAAAATGAGAGAGGATGCTTAGCTGGGAAGGATTGAAAATGTTCTAGATAACAGCATTCTAAAGGATCTCAATGAAAATGAGATCTTAATGAGTTTCAATGGACTGAAATATCCAATGAGGAAAAATGAAAATCTCTACCCATTGACTGGAAAAATAAACTGAAGTGTTATGATGGGGCTGGGGCAATGAAACAGGCAGCAGTAGCACAGATAAGAATTGCCAACTTTTAACAGGTCAAAAAACAAATTAATCATATCAGGATTTAAAGGAATC
This sequence comes from Thryothorus ludovicianus, assembly GCA_013397245.1. Classification (NCBI taxonomy): domain Eukaryota; kingdom Metazoa; phylum Chordata; class Aves; order Passeriformes; family Certhiidae; genus Thryothorus; species Thryothorus ludovicianus. The sequence goes on along the minus strand of VZTB01006128.1, from coordinate 72,570 downwards.
CTTCCTTTCTGCCAAAGCCTCAGCTGAACTTCCACTTCTACATGATTCACATAAAGGTATAGATTGATAGAAGTATACCTCAGTCTGAAAAACAAAATGCAAAAGCAGAAGCAGTACAGAGATTTTACATTACTAGGACTCCCACAGTCAAAAATGTGTTATCAAATATTATTGCATGCTCTCAAATATTGAAATCATTAGGGTTGACTTGAGAAGAAATGGAGTTTCAGGCAAGATAAGTGAAGGTAAACGTGTATGGTTTGTTTAGACAATGATTACAAACAAAAACCTGTGAAAGTATGGTCTTTGAGAAATGTTACACGTATGTAACTAGGGGAGTGGTGATGACAGTCAAAACTGAAAGGTGAGCTTATGGCAGAAAGACCAACCCTTGCATTTCTGAACAAGCAATATTATTCAGCAGTCTCTACCAGGATGTACTAGAAGCCCAGTGTACACTAGTGTGTTGCTGCCACCCTTCAGTGTCCCAGTAGGGAACATCCCATTTTCATGGTTATTGAGAAAGATAATAATTATGTCCATCTTTCTCTAGCTTTTAAGATGCTATGAAAAAAGCAACTAAACAAACAAAACCAGCCCCAACCAAAACCTGTTTGTTTCTTTTGTAATGTTATTTACAAACTCTGTAATACCCAGTAGGTTTTTCACTTGTTAGTCTGAATTGACACATGCATCTTTAAATAGATTCAAACTACCTAATTTCTCTGGTTTAGTCCCCACTCCTTTCTCATAATTTGTAGCGTTATTAGTTCATTGTTGAAAAAGAATGTAGGGCTCCTTTTTGAGGGGAGGAGACCACGCACACAAACATCACCAGCTCTGGCCACAGCGTGTAGAAGCTGATGGGACACGTTACTGCTCTCAGTATTAGACAATTCCTCTCAGTCCAGAGTTAGTGCTGCAGTGCTGAGTCAACAGTGTGCAATCCAGAGCAGCATTCCAGACACCTCTTTGGAGGTGAAGACATGGTCACTTCCATCAAAAGCAGAATAGCCTTGACGTCTCCTAACCCTAATAAAGATTGAGTTAAACAAGTGACATAGGCCAGGGGGGTCTTGCACTACATGCTCAGAGGTATGCAGCCACTGGTGACTTTCCATCTCTTTTCTGCCTCTGTCTTCTGGATTTAGCTCTTGTGTTCTGCAGCTGGGTGAGTTGGAATCTATTCCTTCCTCTGCCACTTGCTAACAGCCAGTGCATACAACATACCTGGTAGAGATTTGCTGTTGAGATTTAGCCCTTTTATACATGTGGGGGTATCTTATTTTCTAGAGGTTATTTTTTTAGATAATGTCTAATTTTTTTGTTTGTTTGTTTCTTCTCTGTTTATAACTCAAATTACTATTGGCTTTAGTGTTGTAGTTACTTCTTCAGTGGCAGAGAAATATAAGATGCTTTGAAAAGACATTCCAGAACTGGAGAAGTCACTGTTTTGCCTTTTTCTTCCTCTTCTCTTTTTTAATACTGCTCTTCAAAACTTCAAATATTCTCTCAATGTCCAGAAAAAAAGCTCTCACTTCTATCCTTAAAAAGATTATTAAAATAACAGAAATCAACTTCCTGCCAGCTGTGAGCTGTTGCACAGGTTTCTCTGGCATTGGGTTGAGCTGTGCTGGCACTGGATGTCCCCTGGATGGTTACTCTGTGAAACCATGGCTCCAACCACAGCCAGAGCTGCTACTTCTTCATGCAGCTTTATGGTCTGGAGACTCAGTGTACCTCAAGGATTACATATCTTATCCTTCAGCTTTTTTCTGTGCACTTGGAAACATGAGGTTTCTTTTCCTTTTTTATTTCAGCCACTTCTAATGTGCTCAAATGTGTGTTATGATTATGAACGCTTCAGAGCACTAAAAATCTATTTCATGGGAACAGAATTTTTCCTTAAGCTTTTCAACTAACACTCTGTACATGTCTCTCTAGTCTTAACATTTAGCATTCCAGTTTACTCTAATTATTCCTGTGGGTACCAATAGGCAGCTACACAGTTGCCACCAATGGTGCTTGCTTGACACTGCTTTCTCTTGGTTAATAAAATCAAAAACTCACATAAGGAAAAGTAATCATTCTTTCTTTTAGAAGTGTTGACAGTCAGAGGTTTAGCAACTGCAGCTATGTAGCAATGAGTATGTTTACCTCTTGTCACTTCAAATAGTGACCTAAACTCTCCTGTCAATTTTCTTTGGGAAACTCTCCAGATTTTTCCAAGCTGACATCTCTTTAGGAAAGAGCAGGCTTTTCTCCACTTTCTTTTTCATTAATCCCAGCTGGATAAAATCTATGAGGGTACTGAAGACAGAATACTGACAGAACTGATAGCAAATGAAAGCAAAATAAATCCAAGAGAAAATGCTTTACACATCCCAGTCTCTCACTTTACTATAACCTTGTAACATAACACTTGGTGTGAAACTATTACAGAATCACACCATGAAACCTAAAGATTTCAGCTGGCCTCTGCAAGCAGACATCACCAGAACAAGAAATAAATGTGAAGGTATTTTTTTTATACTGGATCTGAGTTATAGCTTTTGTTGATTCAGCTGCCCTTAAAGATTGCAGGGAAGACAGCACACAAGAGGTAGAAAGACAGAGAGGAAATGGTAGGGGGGAAAGAAAAAGAGAGTGACAGAGAACCATATGAAATAGAGAAAATCATAACTCTATAGATTCCAACAACATACTGTTGGTCCTCTTCCAGCCTTCTCAGTGACTGCAGCCTTGTTGAGATGGTGATTGTAGACTGTATCCATCAAGCGGTGAGGAAAAAAGTCTGGAAAACACCATGTCCATGGGGTTTATTATGCTGAAGCTAGGTGAGAATGTCCCCTGTACCTCCCTTGGATGAGGTTATACTGGATCACTGGATGCTTCCTTCACCTTTTATAACTTCCTAGATGTTGCTGCTGTCTGTGAAGTTAGTGTAGTTGAATCAATCATGGCCCATCAGCCAAGGTGAATCTTCCATCCTACCAGTGAATGTCCTCATACTTGGGAGGGGAGTTTTTACAGCTGAATCATCATGTGAGAAAGCACATTGGCATGACACGAAGAATTTATCTCACCTGGAAGGATTTGTCTCTTATCAGCCTTTTCCCTGTTCTGGAAACCCAGTTTGTAGCCTCAGGCCCTTCTGCACCTGAGAGGCCACTCTGTGTATCAGTAAAGCCCTCAACTGGCTGTTTGAGCCATTGGCACCAATAGCCCAATCTCTTACAGCATCTGTGTGGTTACTGCAAGTGATCAAATGCTTGAGTCATTAATCACCAGCAGTCCAGTCTTTTACAGTATCTGAGATGCCTCCCCGGGCAAAAGGTATATCCAGCCTCTCTGGCCATGAGACTGCAGATCCCTCAGCCTGAGTTTACCAGTGAACTGGATAAAATGCAAAACCACACAAACCCCCATGAATGAACAGACCCAACACTCTCACCTGCCAGCGACATGCCTTTTCTGCCGTGCTACAGGACAGAATATACTGCCTTCAGGTCAGGAATTTCCCTATGGTTTGTTCATTGTGCAGTTATTGAGGGCAGAAAGTGATATTGGAAGGCAAGTAAAATAAAAATCTCCCTCATGTCAAGGAGAAAACTTTCAAGGACAAGGGCATCTGGCAGGAGGTGCCACTGAAGCAGTTATTGCAGACAAGTTTTTATTTTAAAAGAGAATAAAGAGAAACAGCACTAAAAAGCTGATCCAGAGAGAGAGACCTGTGTGATTTTTTCTTTTTCAATACTCCATTTTAATGTTTGTGAAGCAAATGCTTAAACAAGCTCTACCGGTGTTGTCAGTAATACTGTAACATTTGCCTTGAGTTCCTTTGTTGCTCAGGGAACATATCAGATTTTCAATACATTTAGCCTCACTATTTCCTTCACAAATTACTGCTGAAGAATGGTGCAACCACACCAATTTTACTAGAAATAAAATGCTGAGAAAATGAATTTTCTCCAGTGCTGTTTCCAGGTATTCTGCAGTGCAATCTTGTAATTAATTTGGTTCAGCAAAACAAAGCTATAAAAACCATGATATTCCTGTAGGATTAAATAATAAAGGTCTGCAATGAGATACAAAAATATACTATTTGTGCTTTTGTGAATTCTAGTATAAGGTTGTGTCAACAGAATATTTTTCAGAATATAAGCACACAGTATTATCAAGGAAGATAACAGGAGAAAATATAAGAGACAAAAACCACTGAAGCCCTCATTAACTTTACAAGCTAGTGTTTGAACTGAAATTAAATGCCCTGTCTCATATGAAATGCCTTTGGTCAAGGTATTTCTTGCTGTAAATATTTTAGGTAATGACCAGCTTTATTTTTAAGGAATCTGCAGGGACCTCCAAGGCAGACAGTGGAAGGAAGCTGGTTGCACTGATTGAAATGCTGTTGCTGAATTCCAGATGAAGGACACAGATATCTCATACATCTGTCTCTGGCTAATCCAGCAACTAGAAAAAATGTTATGTGAATGCGCATATTTTACCCAATGAGAATTTAATTCCATATGTTTCTTTTTCAAAGGTTAAACAGCTCAAGGGAGAAAAAAATGAGAGAGGAAGCTTATTTTCTTCCTCATGTGTGAGAACTAGAAGTCATTCTAATAAACTTTACCAGGGGCCTCACAGCAGGGTAACAGTAATGGACAAAAGTATTCCTAAGTCACAGTGGTTCTGCAATGAGATTGAGTCATTTGGAGACAGATATATGACTTTTTTCTTGTTTTACTAAAATGGAGGTTCCTTTGTTATTTCATTGTTGTTGAAAAATTGTGTTGGAAGGCACTGGAAAGCAAAGGTGGTGAGTGACAATGTAAATCCTTCAGGTAGCTAAACATGTATAGCAAAGGAAATAGCAGAGCTAGGATACAGTACTTTGCAAATTCATTTGAATTTTTCCAATGTCTTCCATGGAATAAGTCCTTCCTCACAGCATGATTAAGCATCTTGGTAGGAGAAAAATCAATGCTTATTTTTGAGTACGACGTTGTGTGATTTTGATGCTGTGTGAAAGCTTGCACAACGTTAGGCTTATTTTAAAATGTTTATGTTTTGAAATGAAGTGTAGGTTACTGTATAACAGAATCACTGTACTAACTTTTCATAGTCTCTATTCTGTAAAATTCAAAGTTTGAATTCAGATAAATATACACAATGAAACATGGCCAGCTGTGCAACTAATTAAGCCAATTAGATACTGTCTACCTGATCATTATTCTCTTAATTGGCCTATAGGAATTGGCCTATAGGCTTTTATATAACAGAAGAAGCAATTTTGAAGTAATAAATTTGTTGCAAGTCATCTGAACACTCAGGTGTAGGCTCAATCCATATACGTCCTTTCAACCCTGTAGATTGTGTTTCCATAGAAGCATTACAAACTTTCAAGACTTAAATTTGGTTAATAGATTACTTTCTTTCTTTACAAATATTTGTATGATAATATCTGTTATTATTAAGAACAATAATGTCTGTTGGCAAAATTTAGGTTTTGAAATATTTGTCTTTTCTGACTTCTTTCCTGTATTTCCAATCCTATTCCACTGTGAGGCACATTTGCCTTTCTACTATCTTATAATGCTTCCTCAGCTTAATTTTTACCTCAAATACACTAACCATTTTGTGATTCCTTTGTTGGCTGAACAGAAGCAGAAAAAGCAAGAAACTAGTAATTCAGAGTAAAACAAATTCTGCTACGTCCTACTTTTTCCTGCTAATTTCTTTCTAGGTCAGCACCTCTTTTCAGAAAACAACACACAAGTGCTCCAATCCATAGAACAGAAAATAAGTGGAAAACAGTTTCCAAGACATATATTTTGTCCCTTATGCCACTGCCAATGCCAGCAATAAATTTGCCTGGAAATGCAGCTTCTTTTCTCTGTAAATGAACAGGTGTGTTGCTGTTGAGTTCAGCAATATCCATGGCCTAGCTCTGCTTTATCCATGTCTCCTACTCTGAATTATTACTCTGAACAGTGGATTACTAAGAAAGCAGAACCATGTGTACAAAAGTGGGGAGCCTCTTGCTTTAATAATACCCTTTCTGGAATGTCAAATTTCAAACCTCCCAGTGTCAGAGCATTTCAGAAACATTCCTTGCTTAGAGTTAGTTGCTTTCAAGGCTGGATCTCTCCATCATCAGCTTTAGCTCTTCACACACTGATTCTGCAGCCATGGGTAAACAAATCATCTTGCATATTAGGTGTTTTTTGCATCAGTAATCTCTTCACAAAATTGTGAATTACAAATTACACATCTGATTCACTTGACAGTTCCTTTTACAGCTGGAAAAATTTCAGAAAATGTAAGGAAGAGCAGTAGTTGATGATAAAGGCAGTAAGGAGAAAAAAGGCACTATAAGGCAACAGAAAGAGCTAAAGCAAATTAGCCATTTCATCATAATCCCACAGCTCAGCAGGAGACCCTCCAAGAGTTCAATGTGTTGACATCTTCAGGCTGAATATCTATAAAAACATTCTTTAATATATTAATATGGTGCTCAAAATGGTTCCATATTGTTGAAAATATATTACAGAAGCTGAAAGAATAAGGACACTTTCTGCCAAAGAGTGAATTTTAATAATGTAGACTACAATATTTCTTATTGAAGTTGTCAAATTATGTATAATAAATAATGTCAATAAGTGAAAGTCACAGAGGATTTCAAAATATGACCAAGGTACCAGTTTAACATACCAGTCTCCAAATGACCTTAACAGCAAGTAGTGGCAAAAACGGTAGACACTGCTACATGACCATTGGACAATGGGGGATCCATCAGGAATGAGAGCTCTGGCCCTGGCAGGTCCAGTCTACAATTCTGCCAGCAGGAACAGGAACATGAAAAATACAGGTAGTGGTATGACAAATGCATTTATAAAGGCCTTTTGAAAGCATGACTGCAGCAGCCACATGCAGTGATTTGTGTTTAAAAATGAACAAGCATAAAGTGTATGATGTCAGCAGAAAGCAAGCTTTACAAAGAGTGCTTGTTCAGTGCTTCACAGTCTCCCTGCCACTGGCTAGTGAAAGAGTGCACCCATTGTGAGGATTTTACTCTTATATTCAGCTTTAGCCATCATTCTGTCCTTCCTCCCTTTGACTGAGGTCCGTATTCACCATCTCACAGAGGAAAATCTCATCCCCTACTTTGTCTCTCTACTCTTTCTGATGCTGCTGAGTACACTCCACATCTGAAACTTGGGCTGAACTTTTTTGCTGTGCTGCTGTCTTGTGTCTATTCATCCTCCCTAACAAAATTTGTTCCGTCCAAAATTTGCTGTAAGTAATTCCTCCCCTTTTCTCCTTTGAAGAACAGTTCTTGGTCCTTTTCTATTCTATGACTTTTCCTTTGATGATATCCTCTACCTAATATGCTTGAACTACTATTTTCAACCTTAAAAAACCAAGCAACTATTTTAAACTATTCTTTCACCCATAAATAATCTTCTTTGATCAAATAAAATATTTGTCTCTTCTTCAGGTATCTGATGATTAGCTTAAAATTAACTTGGCCAAAACGGAGATTCTTTCAATCCTTTGCCAATTTTCATGCTTTTCTTAAGTACCAATTACACTAGTATTATTGTTTTCTGTTACGGTTCACAGTTGAACTGCAATTTTTAACACTTCTTCCTCATTTTCTCTGCATATCTACTTTTATCCACACAGCACTTTCTAGACTCTAGTCCTGCCTATCTGTTCTTCTTAGACAACAATTTCAGTAAGATCATTACCTGAATGAATCTTGGATATATTACTCTTCTTCTGGCCTTTCCCAAACTTGTGGCATAATATTTCAGCACTCAAAGAACAGATGAACTCATCTTCCTCAGCTGAAGTGAATCTTCTTGTTATCCTACTATCCACCATCTTATGAAAGTTCTTTTTTAAAAGTTCCTTTTTTTTACCTCTTCCTTATATTCATTGTGTTAGTGATTTCTTTGAAAATCCAATTTCCCAATATTACACAATACCTTTACTTTCTTGTGCCATACTACTCCTTGCATTCAAACTGCTGCCTTAAATTAAAGAGGAAAGCATAGTAGATACATGGATCAAGATCTAGCTCAGTGAAAAAAAAAAATCCAGGAAAAAGGACAAAATAATGAAGTCACCTGAAATGGCTGCATAAGGTTATAAGGTTTATTAAATTTATTTATCAAGGGATACAAGGTTTATTTACTTTAGAGGTTTCAAGTTATTCTGAGTGATGAGTTTGCAGTCAAGGTTTTATTGCTTCTTTTTAAAGGCCATGTATTCTTCCACTCTCTGGTGTGTCACTCTCATATGTTTAACTTCCAAACATTTCACAACACACCCAACTATGTGACCATCTATTGATAAAGTTAATTTTATTGAAAGTGGATTTTGAGTTAAAAGCAGAGTGGCACAATATATGTCTGACTGTTAAAACTGTGGTAATAATCAAGCGATTGGGGCTGAGGATGAAATGCTGCTGCTTTAGTTAGGTTTTGGGTTGTATCCCTTCGTATACAATTAAAAGTATGTCAAGAATATTAAGAGTGTTTCGTGAATAAACACATTTATATAAATAAGGATTCTCATTATCATTCATACAGTTACTTCTAGTTTCTAATACCGTCTCTTCTGGTTTCTAATGGACCGCAGCCACAAACAGAATAAAAAAAGGGAAAAACAAGACCTTCTTACCTTAAGGTAAGAAAAGATATGGCAGACCAAACAAATAAAAAGAGGCTCAGAAGGCAAGGGATAGCCAGAGGTCTTCAATAGTCTTACAGCTAGTTTTTGAAAAGGCTGATGATTATCCAGATAAAGGGCTTTTATGGTGTTGTTAGCAGAAAAAAAAGGAACCTGCTAAATGTAGCTATTTTAGTTTATCACTGCCCAATTCAGAATAAGGAAGATGTGTTTAAAGGTCATCATGCTATGTGAATCATAGGGGAAGATTTGAAGAAACATCACCATGGATTTGGGTAAAACTGCTCTTTGAAATGTTATCTCAGACCCTTTCTCCTCGTGTCCTTTTTATCACACTCACATATCCTCCTTCCTCTGAGATTGCGTATCTACCAGTTTCTCATACACAGAGGCTGTTATCCCTCTCCATAACTGCACAGTGCTTAATACAAGAGATGCCTAAGTAAGGTGCAGCCCATGGTTACTAGGAAAACTACCATCACACTTGTAGAGGGAACCCATTCGGAGATTTCTTCCCAAATTTGCCCTAAACGAGGACAAATACATTAATTTGTCCAATAGCATTTCTGTATCCTCTGTTTTGCTTGCAGAGTTTAAGAAGAAATAAAAACATCAACACTCAGAGCACTGAGATCTTTAAACCCCTGTTTATATATTCCCCATGCATGATGAATGGGGCAGAAGCTGACAGAAGGGTTGTATCTGGGCATACACCCAAGATGAACAAGACCAAGGTTCTTTACTAACTTAAATAAGTTTGATGCTTGTATCCAGACCCCATAGATCATGCATCTAAACCTCCATATTGGCACTATTGCACCCTGTTGTGGTTTAGGAACCACGTGTCATTTGCTTACTCCCTTCTCCTATCCCTCTCCCCTCTCTATGGAGGGCTGGAGAAGAGAATTGGAGGTACAGAAAGTAAAGATCATGGATTTGGATAAAATCATTTTACTGGAAAAGGCACTGCACACAGCCCACCACACACCATGCACCACACAGTGCACACCTGTGCTGCACACATCATGTGCTGCTCCCAGCACAACTGTGCCCTGCTCTGACTGTCTGCTCTCCCAGACACCTGTCTCAAAGGATAACACTGCATGTTAACACCTAAACACACTGCGTATTAACACATAAAAACCTTCAGTCAGGTGTTTCACGATCTTAAACCTCTTCACAAATCTAAATAATATTTACTTTTTCTATTATTTCCTTTTTATCTTGTCTTGAACTACAAGCTTTCAGCAGAGAGCTCCTGGTACTCTACAGAACAAACGGATTTTGTTTCCAGCTGATGGCTGTTGCCTTAAGGGGATGACTGGCTTCTGGGACATGTGCTTTGTCCATGAGCTAGTTGATCATGGTAGCCCAGACTCATTTCCTTCTATTTTACTGTGGTTTTGCTTCCATTTCATCTCAGCAGGCTGTCAAGATTTTCTTGAACCAAATGAGCAAGAAGAGGGAAATTGTGACTTCTGACAGTCTGTACTGTATCAAAAAACTAAACAGATATCCTGGGCTGAAGCAGATGGTCTTTGTAACCTAGGGCTTTCTCCCCAGTCAGCATAATGCCTGTAATGGTGGGAGTGGCTCAGAAACAGGAAATTATTTAAGTTAATGAATAAATGAATTGAATTATATAGTCGGGGAGACAAAACGTAAGAGTTAATCTAGACAATCACAACAGTAGATCAAACGATCCATGGTTTGGCTAATTAACATCATCTATGTCAAGAATGTAAGAAGGACCCTGGGACATTGGACAGTTGGCTCCATTCCTTCATCAGTTCTTGGATGGTGCACTTTATTAAGGATAAAAATCTGAGCAGAGCAGGATCTTTCACTAAATATTTGCAAGCCATAAGAAAAAGCAATGGATATCTCTATCCCAATATGAAACATATACTAGTTCATCAAGTCAATATACTGCAGGGGAGTAGGGCTACATACCTCAATAAACAACTAAAGACAGAAAATGTAACAATAATTTAAATAGTAAGAAAATTATAATATAATTGGGTCCTACTAACGAACAACAATTACATCACTATGAGACTAACTTTTCTATTTTCTTTTATATTACCAATGTGGGGGAAATAACATTTAGTCCATAGAGAGAAACAGAGAGTCTGTATTTCAAAGCATAAGAGATCCTAAATGTTTGAAGGGAGTAATCCCATTACAGACCAGCATTGTGTAGATGAGGGTTACTATTAAGTAAAGGGGGGAAACTTAGGCCTAACTATACTCACACAGAAGTTATGCAGTAAACACTGGGATGAAGAAAAATCTATAGGACTTAACCAGATGGACTGGAGGGGTCTCTCTTCTCCTTCAACTGCCTCACTGTTTTTGAAATTTCTTTTTATATATTGTGCTGCTTTTGTGATTACAGAAATGTACTCTTCCTTGCCCTTATCAAATGTGTTTTTTTTTATAGAAGTCTCTTTATTGGAAAATAGATATAGTTTCAATCCTCTGAGGTCATGCTGCTCTCCTCAAGGGTTAGGACATATGCTGAAGTTTTCTTCACTTTTTTTGCCTTTTAAAAAAGATTTGTAATGGGCAACATGTTCCTACAGAAGTATCATGTATTATTAAAGAAGTTCTGCAAGAAATTTCATTTTATAGATAATTTATGAAGTATAATCTATCTCGGATTAGAGATAGATAGGAAAAAAACTTTGTTATTTCCCACATTTATGACAAGTGGCTGGTAGTAAACACATTAATACTAATGAGTCAGTAATTAACAGCTTCACAGAATATACCTGGCTTTTCTGAAGGCTACAAAAACAAAGTCTGGTGGGCAAACTGAGATTAAAGCCTTCAGCAAGAGCAGAAACAGGTCTAGAGCTGTCTAAAGCAAAATTTGAGTGTCTAGAAAGGAGTGCTCAGGAGCCAGCAGTACCAGCAGTGCTCATGTTCTTGGGGACGTGGCCTCCTGAGTGGCCCTCTCCTCTTCTTGGGGAAGTAGCTTTTGCCAAGATTATGAAGGCTTAAGAGGATTTCCTGTTTTTTATTTTTATTTTGGTTGTTGGTGTGTTTGATTTTACTTTATTTTGGTTGGTCAGTTTTTTGTTTTGTTTTGTTTATTTTAATTATATCTCTCTTCTATTTCTTCATTAAGTTGCATATAAGTCCTTATGCCCACCCTCAAGGGCTCAAGTGGGAAATAAAAATTCCAGGCCCTATTAAGTAAAATAAGTAATCTAATAACAAATATATAAGTAATTTCTAGTATTTAATATTGATTTATGAAGGTTTTTATATCTCTTGAGAAAGACTTAATGAATTCATATCTAGAATCTCTTGTAATGTGTCACAATCCGCTATGATAGGATGCTGTTAGGGAAGTGGTCTTCCAGAATTTCAAATTTTAATTGGTCTGCAAGGCTAGATATAATCCCTCTTAGCAATTCCAGTAAGTACGCAAACTAAAAGGTATACAGAGAGAAGATTTCTCTGGATCATGCCAAAGGGAATTTCTCTGTTTTGTCCTATATTTTGTCCCCATTTTGCTTACATTTCTAAGCAATATTCTCCTGAAGCTCAATGTACTTATGAGTATATTCAATCTATCCAGAAGGGAGGTCAAAAATACAGATAATTTCTAAGATCTATATATATATCTATATACATACACGTGTAAACAAACAAACAAATAAATAGCAGTTTAACAGCAGCTTTGAAAAACAGTTCTTTTCTTAAGGACACATGAGTATTTGAGAGACAAGCAGATATTTACAACTGTCTGGATCTTCACATAATGGAATTTCCTGGGTAACTATGCAGGAATCAGGATTATGCCTGGTTTATTAAATGTTTTTCTTGGTCAGCTGTAGATTAAGTCCAGCACTACAATAATCTAAAATCTGGGGAAGGCAAAATAAGAAGTGATAAAACTGTGTCCAGGCCAGACACAAAAAGAGGTCTCTCACTCTGAGCTGTCCTTATATGCAAGCATAGAAATATCAGATAGGATAATCAAACTGGCAGTGTGGCATTGCTGGGGCTAGTTGCATTCCTCTGAGAAGAGCATTAGCAATCTTGATACAGAAATAGGTCCAGTAAACGCACAGAGAAAATGCTGCAAAGAACAAACTTCAGGAGCTTGAGCTGTTTATCTTACCAAAATAATGAAATAATTTTCAATAATGAAAATTATTTGGTATATAGGGGAGAAAATAAAAAACATCTCCCTCACATCTCCCAGAGAAAATATACAGTTACCTTGAAACCAACTGAATTCAAATTACTTTCAGATTTTAATAGTTAGCAATGGAGTAGGATGGCTGCTAATTTTTGCATCTCTACATTTTATAGGATCGCAGAGTATTCTGTGTTGGGAGAGATGCTTTAGGATCACCAAAGTCCAACTGCTGGCCCTGCACAGGACAGCCCTGTAAATTACACCATTTGACCAAGAGATGCTCCTTGAGCTCTGTCAGGCTTGGTGCTGTGACCACTGCCCTGGGGAGCCTGTTCCAGTGCCCAAGCACCCTCTGGATGAAGAACCTTCTCCTAATATCCAACCTAAAACTCCCCTGGCTCAGCTTCAGGCCGTTTCCTCAGTCCTGTCACTGGTCACCATAGAGAAGAGGTCAGTGTCTGCCCCTCTGCTTCTCCTCATGAAGCTACAGACTGCAATGGGGTCTCCCCTCAGTCTCCTCTTCTCCAGGCTGGGCAAACCAAGAGGTTCAGAGGAGGGATTTGGCCATGGACTGCCCACATACCTCTGGAGTTTGTGGAAAGGTGATCCAGAGGCCTTGGGGAGGGTGAATGGACCAGGCCTAAAATGCTGAGGAGAGAGCCATGAGTCTGCTGAATATGAGCTGAGTCCCTCTGGCCCCAAAAAAGTCCATCACTAGTCTATGATCTGAAATTTGAAAGCTGCAAAAGGTATAAAAATTTTCTTATTTAAACAGCTCTATATGAAGATGTTTTCTATTCAGCAAAATAATTCAATATTCTGGAATGAATTTTCTCAAACTGGGCTTATCTTTCAGTGTAGTGGGTCACAAACCTTAATTTATTCCAATAAATATTGGTATGTGTTTTTACTCAAAGGGTATTGAAGCTGAATATTGTAGACAATGTTATCTCTTATTTTTTATCATAATTATCACTATTGATATTGTCATAGTTGTTATTATTATGATATTTTTATTATCCTTTGTTAAATGATCACAATGTGCTCCACACTATAGAAGGCAGCGGACAACACCTGCCCCTGTGTGCATATAATTTCAGCCTCTAATCTGGCAATTAAAAATGCATGGCTGGAATCCGCGTTAAAGTTAATAGTGCTCTGCTTGAGCCCGGTGGCCTGCCTGAGTGTTATAAACTGCAGGATTTGGGCTGTAAGGATTTGCATGTGGATAGAAGATTCCCCTTAGTCTCTTAATCAAAGCTCAGGCTGATACAGACAGTGATTTTCATACCTTGGAAGAATACTAGAACTGCCCTGAAACCAGGTGTGCAGCTTTATGGATTTGTTGTTTTTAACATATTTTGAAAGAAAATCTTTCTTTGACACAAATTTTACATGAACCAGAGGCACCTTCAATCCAGCAGCCTGCCACTGGAATGACTGTCCCTGTCAGCTTTGCCATGGACAGGGCTCTGGAAATCACCTGTGGCTCTGGGGCAAAGCTGGGAGTTGCTGCCAGGAGGCACTGGCCACATCCAGCAGCCACTGGCGAGGATGGGCAGGCCAGCAGCACCTGCTGCAGGACTTGGAGCCTGGCTCCTGCGTGGGGATACCTACACTGCTCCAGGTTTCCTTACAGGAACTCCAAATCTGCTTCTGGGGCCAGAAAAAGGACCAAGCTGGGATGTTTTGAAGGAAGCTATCCAGGTTCATTTAATTGGCATTTTTGGTGAAAATTCTGTTCATCTGACTCATCCTTGGATTTTCAGTCATTTTAATTACAAGTCTGTCTGAGTCATAACTTACTAGGGTGCTTAAAATTGAAAAATACTTGAATGAAAAAGGAGAACATAGCCAGAAGAAATTAATTCCCTACTGCAATTTTGTTTCATTATTAAAGAAGAAGAAACTGATGCAGCTGATGATGAGGAAGACTGAGAATGATTTGCACACAAGGCCTTTGGGAAGGTCACTGCTCCCACACAGCACCGTGAGCCTGTACTCTGTGCCCCATCTACCACCAAACATGTACTGCTATATTTAGAGTAGCCTTGCAAATACTATTGAGTATAGGATGTTGAACAGAAGCAGTAATTTTCATCAGTGTATTATCTTCCTCTTTTTTACACAGATTCTTTGGGAGAAAACAGCCAGCTAAACTCTAGCTGAGATTAGCAAAAATAGCAGCAACCCAACTGGAAGCAATTTCACTGTTGACTGCATTGGGGTGTATACAACAGATTTCATCCCAGATTCAGAAGAGAGCAATAGTATCATGGTTATGCTGTCTTTGACCTCTTCCAGCTGCAGCTAGTCAGCATAGTACAGAAATAATTTTTTTCTTCTCTGAAATAGTGAGTGGCTATTTTAACATTCTTTCAGATTTCATATGCATTTTCAAGCCAGCTTCAGAATCTTAGTGGAACTGAGCTAATTAATCGAGTGATCTTACCTCCAATGCAAGGCTGCCTACCTTCTCTTAGCTTCAATTTCCGTCTTGGACCAGAAAATATCCTTCAAAGTTGTTGAGCCACTTCTGTTAGACTTAAAGATCATGAAAGTTACAGCTGGAGAAGAACACACTGCCCTCTTAAATGTTAGGTGAGTACAGCACAGGGTCAGGTGCTGCCCTCAATTACTCCAGTACAGATCTGCAGAAATTTTGTTCTCTTCCATGACATTACTCCTGTTAACTGAAAGTCAAGAATATTACCTTCATAGTTCCATTTGTACCCTTTCCTCAACTCCAGTTTATTTCCTCAACTCCAGAAATTATTTCTTTCAAAAAGGACTTGGGGATATTCTATATAGCAGAAAGTTTATAAATGTCAATAGTGTAATTGCTTGCTTGATGTGAGACACTAGTCAGGTAGTCTGTTTAGGAAGAGCTTGTTTATCCTCTGTAGGCACCACAACCATGACCAATCTGAGACACCTTGAATTTATGAGGTGTAGGGATTTCAGGGAAACAGAGCACCAGGTATTAATTTCTTCCTGCAAATCTACAACAGTCTTGATTCAACAAAGTTCTTGATGTCCCATGTTAAGCTCATGCTCTGTTAAGGAAATATCTTTATAAGAATTTTTAAAGATGAAGGATGTGCTTTACCACTTGCTTATCTTTATCTCTTCCCTCTTGGTGTCCTTCCTGTTCTTCTTCTCCTGTATTATTCTTCTCCCTATTCTCCGAATTTACTCAGACCCTTTCTTCATTGCATTCTCTCTCATATCTCTGCACACTAAAGAAAACCTATGTCTAATATATGTTTTCAGGTTTTAGAAAGGAGAAATTTAGCTTAGATTGTTGTGTAATCAACCCAGGACAAATTACTTCACCTCTTTTGGAATTATAGCTTGGAAAAATTACTCTAATTTGTGTAATTTTTTTCTGGAAACATGCTAGCACAAAATTTGAGTAATTGTATTATGTCAACTAAAAAACTGTAACACTGGATGTTTCTTTAACAGTTTCTGAATATATTCAGATAAA
Organism: Thryothorus ludovicianus; assembly: GCA_013397245.1. Lineage (NCBI taxonomy): Eukaryota > Metazoa > Chordata > Aves > Passeriformes > Certhiidae > Thryothorus > Thryothorus ludovicianus. The sequence continues at coordinate 56,221 of VZTB01006128.1, read as the reverse complement.
TACTATTACCTTTACACATACCTCAGTTCTGCTGTAGAGTGATATTGGAGTAAAATTTCCATGGAAACTTTGTTTGAGAGTGCAAATAGCTGCAGGACTCTGCCTAAATGTTCTATGCCTGTGAAGACCACTAGTGATGTTCTTATAAGGTGAATTCTTTCTTCACGGCAGATGCCTCCCTTGCAGACACAACATGTAACAAAAATTCAGCTGTAAAAAACATAAAAAACATTGACACTGACACAAAGGTACAGCTATAAGTAATGTACATAGTCTTCAGTAGAGCTGTTCCTGAATGGGAAGAGTAGGATGTTATCTCCCATCTCTAGTAAACTAGCATTAAACACAAAGTTCCTGAAATATCACTCTGAGGTTTTGGTGATAGTTTGTGACCTATGAGTGAACAAAAATAAAGATAACCATTTCTAGGACTTTTTGTTTTCTCAAAAGAAAAGCTCTGTCCTCAATCTATAAACACTTATAGTCCATATTTTCTTTTTCTTCATGTTATTCTTTGCACATATGCAATTTCAGCTTGGTGAAATTACAAAATTTTGTTCATTGGAGCAGGAGAAAAGGGTCAATATATTTCTCAGAGGACCAAAGTCTACTCTTTGCTAGCTCAAAACAAGTCATCTTAGGGTACAAGTCACCTAAAACATCCAGATAAAGCCCAGAACTTCTTGATCTCTAGATTTTCTGCTGGTTCAGCTGTGTTTTCCCTGATATGTTTTCATAACCCAACTTACCTCAGTCATACTCATCTAAATCAGACACATTCAATTTTATGTTAAAAACTCTTCTAAATCTAGTCCATGGCAAGTTGAACATGTGCCAGCAGTGCCCTGGTAGCCAGGAGGGCCAACCCTGTCGTGGGGACACCAGGGACAGCATGGGCAGCCAGGCAAGGGAGGGGATTGTCCTGCTGTGCTCTGCACTGGGGCAGCCTCACCTGGAGTGCTGGGGGCAGTTCTGGAGCTGCAGTGTAAGGAGGGCAGTCCTAGAGAGTGTCCAGGGCAGGGAATGAAGGCAGTGAAGGGCCTTGAGGGGAAGCCTGTGAGGAGTGGCTGAGGTCACTTGGTGTGTTCAGCCTGGAGGAGACTGAGGGGAGACCCCACTGCAGCCACAACTTCCTCACAAGGGGAAGAGGAGGGGCAGGCATTGATCTCATCTCTCTGGTGAGCAGTGACAGGACCCAAGGAAACGGCCTGAAGTTGTGCCAAGGGGGTTTATGTTGGATATTAGGAAAATGTTCTTCACTCAGAGAGTGGTTGGGCACTGGAACAGGCTCCCCAGAGAAGTGGTCACAGCACCAAGTGTGCCAGGGTTCAAGGAGTGTTTAAACAGTGTTCCTGGGAATATGGTGTGATTTCTGGGATTGTGCTGTGTAGTGCCAGAAGCTGGACTTAATGATCCTTTCAAGTCCCTTCCAACCCGGGATATTTTATGATTAAACCCCCCTTTCAGTTTCTGACTTTTAGCTCAGTGATGGAGATACTGAAGGGAGGGGATGACTGCGCAGGAGATGCTCACTGGAGGAATAGCTGGACATTATTTGGTTCCTCTGACCTCTCTGAAATGGCAGAAGACAACTCACACGAGGAGCAACAGTTATCACAGTATAAAAACTGTAGAATTGCACTCAGAAAAATGACTGACTCTAGAATTTAAGGAGCATGGTAGTGTGTTTTACTCCAAATAAATAGATTTGTATTCTGGCAAGGACTTGGCAAAAATGAATACAACTGACAGTTGGGTAGCATTTCCCTTCTTCATTGGGATTCCAGACACATCCTTGAGAGTGACAGGGCTTTTCACAGTGGCCGGGTGGTAGACACAGCTGAAATCTGCACAACACGTCAGGAGAAACAACAAATTTGATTTAAAGATCAGGTTGTTTTTTAAAAGCAAAGATATCCCAGAAGTATTTTAAGACTAGTTCTTCCATTAGCATTCCCATTTAATTCAGTAATACAATTCCTGAAAATTATGGACATTAGTTAAGTTTGTACGGTATTTTAGTAATTCAAGGGAAAATTTCCAGAGAAAAGTACTCTGAAGTTACTGAGAAATTTAGTACCTCAGAACAACAGTTCTCTAGGAACTTCTCTCACCTCTCTTGCATAAAAGACAACTGCTTTGTTGACTCTGTGCATATTTATGTATAGTGTGCTGGATTATAAATATAAACCAGTGTAATAAGGCTTTTATTTTTTTAGGTCTTGTTTGCTTTGAGCCAACAGAACACACACTAGCTTGCTATTAGAAATCAGATTTAGAGAAAGTAATTGTTTAGGTAAGCAAAAGACTTAGAAATAAGTGAGGGACAAAGCCTTCTACAGCTTTAATCTCATTCATTGTTTGATTAAGTATTCAGTAATTCCATCACTAATGAGGACATTTGTGCATTAGTTTATTTTTCAGTTTATATGTCTGAAAGATACAATCTGATTTACTAATCGATGCCTTTTTGCTCTGCTTCCCTATAAATTAAGGAGCCCTTGAGTGTTATTCCTGGACAAAAAAAAAAAAAAAATGTCTTCATGTTCAGACAATTACAACAACCATACCAGAAACAACTCAGGAATAATACTTTAGACTGATCAGCCTTGGGAGAAATATTAAGATAACACTTAAGTAATGCAAATTTAGTGAAGTAGTTTTAAAATAAACATTGTGATATCTCCACTGGTCTGCTTCTGCTTAAAAGAGAATCAAAATCCATCAAAGCATCAGAATAAAATCACTGCAGTACAGAAGCATGGTATGCATCCAGGAAATGGTAGTCTGGACAATGCAAGGTAAAAGGATTGACAAAGTGGATGCCAATTGAATACTCAGCTGTCTGGAGATTTATCAGATTGGTTCTGATAATTTTAATTTTTAATTAATATTTCTAAAAGGTTTTTCAATCTCTTTTCAGATATTTTTCACTCCCACCTCTGAAATCAATACCTGTGCTCCTGATTCCTCTACTAATCATCCCAGGGCCCTGAAGTATCTTCTTATCAACCTCAGACTTCTCTTTGTTATTTCATTGCCGCCAGTTTAAAGAACCACTAACAGTTATTCATCAGAAAGCCTTATTAGACCGGAAGGTTTTTCAGTAATGTCCCCCACCGCAGCTCCTGGGGGACAGAAGAATTTCTTTTGAGTTGGGTCTGGCCTCCATTCCCCTTAGAAGGGAGATTCCTATTACAACTACCCTTTCTGTCTTTTTAACAAGGGAGGTCTTGATGCAGGGTACAGCAGGTGTTGTTTCGGGACACCCCACCGTCTCAGGGTTGCAGCACAATTCTCTGTAGATGCTGGGAGGAAAGAGAGACTGGGTACTGTTCACATGGGAAATTTAGAGTAAGGGGAACTCCTGTGTTTTTTATGCTTCTTCCTAGAGTTTTAGAGGGACCTTGCTTTAGCAAAGGGAGTTACCACAACCATTCCTGCAGGAGGTCGGCAGGAGTTATGATGCTGGAATGATGCAGTGACACCAGTGGGAGCACTCAGAGGAGACACAGCCTGAACCACACAGTAAAGCCTCTTCAACAGTCCATTGTAATGACGATGTACTGAATTGTCTTGACTCTGTGTCTGCTCCTCAAAACAAAGACTCCAGACTTATTTCTATAGTATATAAATATGGAGAAAATCCATACCTTTCAGTGGAGTTATTCCTCCCTTACCCTTCTTCCATAGAAAACAGATTTTGACCCAGATAAATGGGTGTAAAAGACACAAGATTGCCAATACGTTACCAAACTCTATCATTCCATATGGGATGTGGCCGTCTTAATAATTACAAAATGCTATGGTTGATTAGCTCTAATTTGATCCCATACTTAAGTCTCTTCTGTGGGAACAGAATTTGGGTAGGAAGCAGTGAGAGTAAAGGAGATTTTGTTCTGTATGGAAGTTCCATCTGCTGTGGATGTTCTGTGCTTTGTTTTTAATTGCCTAAGGACAAGCCCATTCCGGAAGTGACATTTACAGCGTTAACCCACCCAGGATGTTAAATTTCTTAAAATGCAGAATAAAAACCATAAAACATTAAGAAGGAAGATATAATGGACCCCAAAGAGGTTTTCCCATTTAAAATATGTGGAAAAACTCATTTTTTCCATAGGCAATCTACGTTCTCCACTGTTCTCAAACAAGTAGAAAATCATGTCTCTAGTTTTGCCATGTTATCATCAGGCTGAAACAATCACCACAATCCTCAACAATATGCCAGTGAAAAATATATTATTCTCACTTGTTTCACACTGTTTTTGTGGCAAGTGACTGATGTCAAAATTGAGACATATTGCTTTTTGAGTGACATAACTCAGACTTGGTATATTTATTGCAAAGAGTTTAGTAAGTCCCATATGGTCTAGGCTGTGGGAGTACAGTGAATTTTTCAGGAGACTATTAAAAAACACATCTGAAAACTGGTTCACAGCTAGGAATTGGGTATTTGGGAGATGTTGAAATATCCAGCCTGCTGCTGGATTAGAAGGAACCCAGCCATGAGCTAAGCCATTCCTATTCCCCAAAGTTTGTTTTTTTCTTCCCTGGATATCATCAACATCACCCAAACCTTTTAAGATATCAGAAAGCATCCCAAACTGTTTGAATTATGGAAATTCCTGTTGAATTTTCTTGTGCACACTCCTATGCAGCCACAGGTCACTTTCTCAATATCCACCATTCTGGCCCATGAGTAGGAGGAGCTGGAAACAAAAAAAAGCCTGCTTGTTTAGGTGACATTTGCACAGATTCTCACACAAATGCCCTTCCACTCCTAGGCAATGGGCAGCCTCAGTGGCATAAATGGGATGAACCCACATAAGGTCCAGGAATTGTATGTGGGTAAACGACTGCAACAAGAGAGAGGGGAATTTTTTCCACTAAGAATGTTCCAAATTTTAAAAATACTCAAAATACAACTTACCTTATCTCAGTCCATTGGGATTTGTTGTGCAAATACATTTGCACACAGCTCACGTAATTACAGTAAAATTTGGAGTTGACTGTGTTGCTGTGTGTCATTAGTTTCTGACTTCCTAACAGGCTTTTGCTTTCTATGAAAATTTTGAACTTCAGATCTTCATTTCTCACTTAGACAAAGTACGATGGAAAAGTAATGAAAAGCTTACAGCCATGTTGTTAACTGGGCAGCATTATGTCTTCTGGATAATAAAGCTAGTAAAGCATAGCTATATGTCTTGGTTTAGAAATGCAAACACAAGCTACAAAGACTGGCATTTTATGTTAAAATCTTTCTACAGCGATAGCACAGAACTTGTAAATATGGGAAGCTATTTGAGCCTAAGATGTGGGACTGTAATTATACGTAGTGACTCTTCCCTGTCTCTTCCCAGGAGAAGGAAGAAGGTTTGATAAAGTTTTAAATTTTATTTTAGTCTGAAGCTTTCCTAGGGATTTCATAGCATTTCCAAGGACAGTATAGCCCTTTCTAGCAAAAAAAATAGCATTTTTGATATTTGTTATCCTCTGTGTAAAAATACACCTGTTTTATAAAAAAGGCCAAATTCTGGTTTTGTGCCAGCAGAGAGATGAAATTTAACATTGAAAGCTGGCTCAACTGGACCTGTTGCAGATACTGTATGTGGTAACAGTTAAAGAATTTTGCCTGCAAGATATGTGTCATGTGAGTGCCTCTGCACCTCTTTGCCTTGTTTCTAGGAGGGAGAGATGCCTGGGGTAACCTAACTAGACTAAAGTCGTCCCGATGGCTTTCCCACAGTGTGACAGGGCTCTGAATAAGGCCCTGGAAGAATCACTGTTCTGCATCCCTACCCATCACCACAAGCATCAGGAGACTCCTTTGCTTCAGTAGCTGCAGGATGAGTAGTAAGCATGAAAAGGATGGGTGGCAGAACACACTTTGGATGGATCCCTTTGGACAAGAGAACATATAATTGCTTCTGCAAAAGTAACCTCAGAAATATTCAGCAAAATGTCTCCTCTTCCCAAGAAACAAAAAAAAGAAAAATTGCTGTCTTGCCTGTTGGAGGCTGTTTTTGTAGCTAAGAAAAATGTGTTGCCCTATCTATATATGCCCTATCTATGTTATTCTTAGAAGAGGTAGCCCACTACTTTATGAATTGTTTAGTAGAATCTTCTAGTCAAATATGCTTGATCTGTGGTCAGAGCAGCTGTTTGCATATGGCAGTACTGAAGTGACAGTGATATCTGTGGGTTAGAAGGTGAAAATACCAACTCATTCCAGGACATGAAAGGTTTGCACTGCTGAATGCATTTAGAGAATGTAGGTGAAAGCATGTCAAAGAAAGTACCAACTTTTTTTCTTTGTAGTAAGGAGGTAACAACTTTAAGAAACCATTTAAGGGAACATTTGCTTTCTGGTTTTCCATCCTCCAGAAACAGCCTCCTTATTGTACAGCCTGGAGAGAACCATGGCAGCTGCTCAGCTGCATGAGCCCCTGCACTTAAGGAAGAGCATTGTTTCCCCTCTGGCCTACAGATTTTCTCTTTAGCAAAGGGCCACCTTCCCAGCCAGGGCATCATTATGGGAAGAGAGAGCTCCTGACAGACAGGTGTGTTCCACTGTGGCACGCTGCACACACTCCTGCACTGTCTGCAGAGATGACAGCTCTGTGCTAGTTAAGGAACTGTGCCAAGTAGTTGCATCTGAGTCAGAGCTGATTATACAGTGTGTTTCAGAGCCTAGTTCCCAGTGTGCATCATTTGCTGTAAGAAGTGGCTTTCTGTTTGATCCCTTCTGTTTCACCTTGACTAGCCTCAAATGCACAAGTGGACAGAGGAACAGACAGTGAAGCATCTTCTTTCTCCATTGCTACTGATTTTTACCTGGCTTCTTTGAGACATTTGTGTTTCCACCTCCCTCATATAGGCTCTGACTTGTCCCAGGTGCGCAGCATCATTGAAAGGCAGACTTGTTTGTTTATATCTCTACCACAACCAAGACAAACTATTTGCTTCTTATTTAAAATGTATAGAAGTCTGTGCATCAATGGCAGAGGACCTTGGCACTCAGCATTCGCAAAATAAATTGGATTAAGTTTGTTTTATTTCCTACAGGTGTTCAGCAGTATTTTTGTAGCAGCTAGATTGTAAAGAAATACCTTCTGAGGAATAGAATAATGAAATAACTTTGTTGATAGTGTTATCTCATCAGGCTAAGTCATTCTAGTGATGATGCTAGGTAATACTCTGTGAACCGATATGTTAACTACTTCTTAATGTTTTGTACAAAGAAAAACACTGAAATTCCTGGCATGTCATATGGTTTAGACAAGTCCTTAGGCATTCAGGCTTTTAAAGTCCATATGGAAGTGATGTGAGCATTGGGATTCACAAAGATCTTTTTCAGTAAGGATGTGTCAGAGAAACCATTTTCTTTCCTAGAAAACCCATCAGATATCCATATGTTCAATCCAATGTGTTAGTCTTGTCATTCAGAGCTCAGAAACACGCTTAGAGGTTTCAGCTGATACCTTGATTGAACACTTGATCCACCGTTCTAAGTATAGGCTTCGGTCCCATAAAACTTGATGTCTCCTTGTGTCAGATTCGTTGTTTTTTGCTGTTATTTTCCTACAATGCAATGTCCTTTTTCCCCAGCCAGAGATGAAAGGAGTTCTAAATCCTCAGCTCTCATTCTCAAGGTTGTTTATTTAAGCTCATCTATAACATTCTTTCTCTGCCCTGCTGAAGTCTTTCTGGCAGGACGGCAGAAGGCATTCTCTTCTCTCTCTGTCTGTCTCTCTCTCTCTCTCTCTCTGCCCACCTGAGAGGCAGGGTTTATCTTTTATACTAAAAACTATGTATACTATATTTATAATTGCTTTCCAATACCTATCATCTACGTTAGACAGTTAGTTTCTGCTCTAAACGAATCAGTTATGTCCCTATCATAGAAGAAATGGAGAAAGTATGAAGAAGAAGGAAGAGGCCCAAAAAGCCACAAGGTTCCTCCATCTTGACAGCACACACCTCCATGTACTAAAACCTAAAATCTACTTTTACACCCTGTGACAAACTTATTACTACTCTATTTAAACTCTTGTGACCTGTAATTCTTCTTTTAAGGTTGGCAATCCTTCCCATGGGCTAAAATCCAAATCACAGGTGTTTTGGGCTCTGTTCCAAGATTTCTGAGACCCCTGCCAGGGTCCCTAAGCCTCCAGGGCAGTCAGAGACAAGCCCTGGTTCCCACATCCTTGATTGTATTTTGTGCCCAGAATTAAACCAAGCAGCTGAGACAAGAACCACCTTTTTCACTGTTCTCATCCAGCCAGTTCGTACTGAGTCTGTCTCCCACAAAGAGATTTATTCCCAGTCAGAGTGCAGAAGGCTTCCAGGGACAAAATCCCTTCAGTCAGGCTTAGAGTTCAGCAGCTGAGAGCTCTGCTAAGTACTGTGGTGGCTAAACCACAGAGAAGGTGTCCAGGCACCAGCTTTTCAGCAGTGTCCTGGGAATGGGAGCAGCTAGGTGACAGGCAGCTGGCTTAGCATAAGAGTTTTAGGATGCATGCTGGCAGGGTGTGGCTAAGGTTAGAAGAGGAAAGAGTTTGGCAAACTCTGTCAGGATCCCAACTTTAGCTTGAGTGAAAGGCTGCAGACTATCAGCTGTGAGGGTCAGTGGTCCTCCTCAGGCTTAGCCATTCAGGAATATAATATTCTCTCTTTAGAGCAAATTTCTTCCTCTGGTGCCATAAGGGAGTGAATGTGATGTTTCTCTCACATAAGGACCTGTGTTCTCCAAAGATAATTTCAGTTCACTGCAGGCATTTATTTAAACCACTATAGAGAGAGGGCATGAGGGTCACACTGGTGACCTAAAGAGGGACAATCTTACATGGGCTATTAGAGGCCTCAGGATAATTTAGAGATGTGAATAGTTACATAGATTTCATTTACACTTCTAAGTCATGCATCCAGTATTTATCTGACAGATCAGCAGTGCATACACTGCATCAGAAAATCTTTCCAGCCCTGGAATGATTTTTTCAAGTTACAGGTGAGTCAATGTGGCAAGGTTATTGCTGCTATAGCTGTCACTGCTTTGCTCTAGGACTGGAGGGTCCCACCTCCAGTGATGTCAGCCAGGAACCTTTAAATATACAAAATGATCTCAGAAAAACAAGACTTTAAAAAAATATAATTCCACCCAAAATCAATTTCCCTGCTGTGAATTGAATAAATATTTTTTAATATACTAAGCCATTAAAAAATTAAGCTTCTTTACCATCAAAGTAAGGCAACTACACTTTATCTGGAGAATATGAATGCCTAAAGCTGCAGTTTCTTTTTCACCAGCTCTCAGCAAGTGGCCATTTAGTCTTAATTGCTACTCACAGTGTAGTCCAATTAAGAATGACATTAACAGGCCAAGAACTATTTGTTAATCAGTAAAAGGTATGACAGACAGCTCTTGTTTTGCCTGAGGTTTCAATTCACATCTTTGTGTAGTAACCTAACCAGGTGGGACACTCTCCAAGCAATACAAGAGTCTTATCAAGCTATCACTTATAAATAAAATAAATGTACTTATGTAATTGAGAAGTGAAAACCTTTATAACACACTTGGTTATATTTGGAAAGGCACATGTTGCTGAACTGACAGAGCCAAGTGACAGTATTGGCATTTGACTTGAGAAATGCTTCCAAGCTTCCTTGAATGGGAGGTAGCTGGTAGGAGGACACCTTATGGTCTGGCATTTCAGGGTGCTTGTCCAGACAAAACAGGTAGACTTTTTCTGCTGGAAGAATAATTTTTTCCAGGACATTGTGAATTGTGAATTGTGGAATGCCTATGGAAACTTTCTGCTATACTTGAGGGAGCAGTTCAGAAGTCACACTTACCAATCCAACTATTTCCTATTGTTACTGACACAGTGGCAGCTTCAGTAAAGAACATTCATGTACTAATTTTTTCTCTGAAAAACACTACACTCTGCATGGACATTTTATAGTTATAGTTTCAAATCAATACATGCTTCGGTTGTGCTGCTTTATATGAATGAAATACTTAGAGCTGTTTTTCAGTCTGATATTAAGGTCTTAGTAGGGTATTTGGTCTGAAGTTACTCATTTGCAATAGTACAAAAGGAAGATAAAAAAGTGGGCAGATAGAAAAGGGCAGAGACTTGAATATAGTTTATTTCAGGATGTGAAGGAATGTACATATGACATAGAAGTCTGCAGTGGAAGCACTTTTGTAGCCCTGCAAAAGTGTTAACCATGCCCCTTATAACAGCAAATTCAATCCACTCTCCCTTGATAGGAGGTGGCAGGGCTAAGCAAGAACAGGTTCTGCCTTAAAAGACAGAAATCATTGGACCCAACTTAGGAAAATCAACTTGGACAAAAACAATGCAGAAATACAAAATCATATGGTTGAAAGGCAGTCTTACCCACTGAATTTTATGACACTTAACAGATTTCAGTAATTCCCAGTCTCAGACAAAACTCGTCTTTTCTAGATACATTGCTAATGAAGACAGACTCTTTATTCCTACAAGAAAAGTGTGTAATTTTATCCACTCTCTATTCTTAAGAGAGAACAAAATGTTTTTTTTTAATCACGAGCATATACTCCCTCAACCAAGAGTTTTGCAGTTTCAAATGTGTGCCCTTGTGATTTCACCTACTTGCTTCCTCTCTGAGAGCTTCACTTGTGAGAGAGTGTGTGGGGATCCACAGGATGGGTTCCAGGGACTTGTGAGGGAATCTGATCGGTTGGATGGACTTGACCCCTTCATTGAGTAATGCATTCAGCTTATTTTTCAAAAGGCTTTTATTGTCTGTCTGATAGATCTGAAATTCAGTGTTACAGGAGAAAATACACTGTGTTCTTCTTCATATGTCACTAGTGGAGCTGTAATTTAATGACCTCAGGTAGATGATTATTTTTGTCATTAAAGGAAAAATAATTTTCAGACAGGCTCTCAGTGGAGAGCTTGGCTTTTGTTGATCTAAGGTGAAACCCATGAGTCCTTCCTAAATCTCAAGTTAAATTTATTACCTTTCTACTTTCTTCAGTGCTAGAATTCTTTGCATTGATGCCTGGCCCAGGGTGTTACAATGCCAACTGTATCTGTCCTAGGTTTTTCTACCTCCATTGGAGTATAGGTCTTTAAAAAGTAATTAGATACAGAATTAGCTTACAATTTCATGAATCACAACAATTAGCAGCTTTCCAAAGCTGAAAATAATGCAATATTCACATGATAATCAACAGTAGGATTGAAATGATGAAACAAGTATGGAATAATCCCCATAAAATGCATGCTGCGGTCCCATCAAACAGCTTCAGTTTGTAAGATGCTTTGTGAGATTATTGAACATATCAATCCAGAATACAGTTCAGGAGTGCGGTAAATCACTGGAAGAACCAGGTGAAATTGTGCCAGAAATGCAGTTAACAAAGGTCTCAGTATCAACTTCACCATGGCCAGGACTTCATGCCTGGTCTCAGAAGGAACTTTGTACTGATTTACCTCAAGTGAAAAACTGGTGCTGAGCAGAGCCAAGAGATCCCTAGTGCCTGGTCTGCCTGCAGGTTTCCTCATCCTGCCTAGAGAAAACTGCTGTGCTTCTGCCCATTTCCAAACCCAAGTGACAATCTGTTGCCACATCATTTTGTCTATCTAGGAGCCCTTTTCTGCTTAGTTGATGATACTGAAAATGTCACAAAGTGGGCATGGGATTACCTGCTCAGAATAAAGTGACTGGATGGTTTTGAAGGATAAGCATCATTTTTATGTTTCTTATAATTGAGAAGTTTATTGTACAGCTTATAAAAATTGTCTAATGATTTTCTAGGGGAACATTTTTCAATTAAAATGTTTACAATATGATAGAATTTGTTTCCTCTTGGATTATTAGCTCATTACTCCTGTCTAAGTAATAATTTGCCATGTCTGGAGACATTTCCATCTAGAGTTTTTTCTTTTTCATACTTTCCACTTGAAAATCCATTCACATTTCACGGCAAAAGATCCAAAAGAGCACTTCATTCACCCTGGCGTTCTAAGGACAACACATAAATCAAACAGTTGTAAGGCTACCACATAGAAAACAGGATTTCTCTTAGTACACTCTCCTGATCCAGTGGAAAACAGAGATGTGGTTTTTCCCTTAATTTTATTCAATTTTATCTGCTGGAAACCCAGAAATATGCCTCTAATGAAACACAGGGGTTCAATGGCACTAACCTTAAAACCACTGGGCTTTTTTTATATACTTAATTGGAATATTGTGTGTCCCTCTCTGATTCTGTCACATTTACTATCTAATTTCTGTCCCCACTGTGACATACAGCAGCATCACACTCAGGGGGTCCAGAACCATTAAAACATTTTTAGAAACTCTTTACAATGTGAGTACGGGTTTTAGGCACACAGCATGAAAAAGGTTAATGAATTTAAACATTTACAAAGAGAAATCCAGAATAGGTGCGCACCTGGTTAACAGGATCTCCCCTCCAGAATGTGCCTACTATTTCAATCAGAAATAAAGCATAGAAATTCCAGACCTTTGCCACTAGGTGGCAAACATTTGGTTTGTTAGTTGTAAGGTTTAGGTTTGAATGCACTCGTGACAGTTTACGTAAATGCTGAAGTCTCCAGGTTTTCCCTGGTAAAGAATTTTGATATGCATCTTAAACCTCTGACGTAATTGTTGAATAATTATTTATCAGATAATCACTCCAGGAGTTTAACAAGTGTTTTTTTCCTTGTTTTGGTATGATGCCGTGGTCACCTGATCCTTTCAAACATACCAGTTCTGCATCCTGTTTCTGCCTGCTGCCTGCCTAGCCATGTGCAGGAGTCAGGTCCAAACTGACACACTGCACAACCCTGTAGCAGATCCCAACACCAGGGTCGTGGTGATGACCATCTTCTAGGAAAGAGGTTCCTTCTGGTGACAACAAGGATTTCTGCTGAATTCAAGTGACTCTTCAGAGTGAACTGTGAGATTAAAGGTGGTCCAAATCTCAGAGGATCCCACCTTCATTAACTTCATTAATTAAGACCTCAATTCAACAAAATTCTTAAGAACATAACTCTTTTTAAGTATCTGAACTGTACAATTGATTTCAATCAAGCTGTTAATGTGTTTAAAATGAGGATAGTGCTAAAGCAATTGAGGGATGAAACCATGCAACCTATCGCAGCTGCCCCAGAAATCAACTGCAAAATGTTCATTGATTTAACCAGGCAGAGCTGTGCTGCCAGTCTGCACTGCAATCACAGCATTATGGAGTGTCTCTGGCTGTGGCCCCCTGGACCAAACTGAGAGCGCATGCTCCTCTCCCTCTGCTGCTACCTTCTCATCCTGGCACCTGGGCAGGTGCAGTTACACTGCATGGGAGCCTGGGGAGCTTACCCCAACCACTTCAGGGACTCAAGATCTGGGATAAAGCATGAACGTAAGAGTTAGCTTCTGTATCTGGTCCCAAATCCTTCATGCCAGCAAGACTTTTCTAAAAGCATCCGGAGTTTTCAGCCGTGAAAACATTTAGGGCTGAGCCCACAGCAGCACTCAGGGTTTAGAGGTTTCCATTCCCCTGCTGTCAGTCTAGCAGAGATTATTTAATTGTGGAGGTTTTCTCATGGGTTTGGATCTCAGACAAGAGCAGTTGTTGGTTGCTGTAAAGTTGTTTATTGTATGAATACATCAGTCTTGGAGGCAAAGAGTTCAGAGTACCAAAGTTTATGCTAAAGTTTTGGTACAGAGTCTTGAACAAGGCTGCAGCAGTCCTTCCGTGTTGTTTTTTATTCTTTTTCTTCTTTTTTCTTCTGTGTGGGCCCATGCCTGTGAGAGTGCGTGCATATAAAAGGAAAGCAAAAAGCAAGTGGTAGAGAAAGCAGACCTCAGATGAGGGCTTTTAACTATAAATTGTCCAATCTGTTAAAAACATGATTTTAAAACATGTTTTTTTCTCTTATTAGAATTATACTTTAAAATGCAAAATGCAGTGTCAGTTCTTACATGTGTTTACATATATTTGCACACATTGTTCTATCTATCTGGTACATGGCTCTATCTAGGAATGCGAAACAATATTCTGCTATGTTTTAATTATGTCTAGAGAAGCACTGAACTTTTAACTAATACATAGGGGATTTTCACTCTTTTAAGCCACTTAAAATTACTTACTTAAATTACTTACTTAAAGCTAAAACTTACACTTTTACTTCATATGTGTGGGACAATATATATTTTTTTTAAAAGGCTTTAACTTAATTTCTACATTCTTTTCTCCTTTGAGAGACTCGGAGAGGCTTTTATTTTATAGACTCCAACATTTAATATATTTTCTAACTAAGCATGAAATCTTGTAAGTAACATGTCAGAAATAATTATTAAAACAAAACTTATTTGTATCCCTGCAGAATGCACAGAGCTATTGAAAATTGTAATAGTCCTGAATTTCTAGCAGGAGAGCTGAGTGGTGTGTTTCAGTAGAAGGTGTACTGTGAGATCAAATCGCTCACCTGCACTCACACTTGGTGTGCAGAACCATCATGGCAAGCATCAGCCATGACTGCTGCTTCTCACGTGGGAGGAGTTGCTGAAACACTTTTGTGCTATTGTGCTATGGGACTTAGGATTTGATGATAAGCCTGACTTTGACTTTTAGTTGCTGTAAAGCCAAACTCGGGTCATGGCCGAGGAATCCTTAGGCCATTATTTAATATCAGATATTATAATATTCAATTATATTTTCAAGGGAGAAAAATAATTTTGTCCCGTAATACAGAACTTAGGCAGTTATCCTGCCTGGCCTTCTACCTGGTGTGTACAAACCTCTTTTCTCCACAGACTCCTGAGTACGTGGAAAAGGACCTCAAGAAAACCAAGGTCTTCTCTCCTTGGGAAAGTTTTGACTAAAAATAATTGAGGCAGAGATTCAATGTTATTGCTCTTATGCTTCAAGTTTGGGTCAGTATTTTTTCACCTGATGGCCAAATATAACTGGTACCTTGTATTTTTTGAAGTCTTTTATTAATACTATGTTATTATTCTTGTAGAAATTTATTTCCCTCTCATCCCCAGGGACTCTCATCTCCATCTCCATCTCCATCTCCATCTCCATCTCCATCTCCATCTCCATCTCCATCTCCCTCTCCATCTCCCTCTCCATCTCCATCTCCATCTCCATCTCCATCTCCATCTCCATCTCCATCTCCATCTCCATCTCCATCTCCATCTCCATCTCCATCTCCATCTCCATCTCCATCTCCATCTCCATCTCCATCTCCATCTCCATCTCCATCTCCATCTCCATCTTTTCGTTCTGTCTGCCTACAGTGGGGTTTGGCCTACAAGAATTGGTAATGCTATCATTTTTCTGAAGTGAGAGGCTGTGTACCCTATTTGGGTTTTATGAACACTGCAAAGCAAGAAGGCACCCAAGAATGCAAAGAGTGGAGATGCTGGTAGACACATACCTGGCTGTGAGCTGCCACGTGCTGTCCAGGGAAATCTAGCACAGAGCTAAACTTGGGCTTTAAATCTCTTTAGACAACATGCTGATCTCTTCTGTAGCTGCAATGAAAGTGTTCAGCAAGACTTCATTCTTATCTCCCACTCATGCAAATTTTTTACTACCTGCTCTGTGTCAAAAAAAATTAATTAGAAAACAAAACTATTATAAATCTTCCATCTTTGTTGACATATAATGAGATGCTAATGGATACAAAATGGTGCTGTATGTGAGAATGTCATGTTTTAAGTACTGGTGTTTGCTAAGGAAGGCAGGAGCCTCCCTTGGAATGAAGGGACTTTTGTCAATGCTTCCAGATGTATTTTGCTGAAAGTCAAGGTAAGTTCACCATCAAAAAACCAGTTTACAAACTAAGTCTAGGGATGTGTATGAATTAAGAAGAGGTGCATAGCAGTGAAGATCACAGATGAAGCAGAAGTTGGTAAGAGGGAAAAGAGGGCATTTTTTGTGCAGTAAAATTCTCTCTCCAAATTACTATAATTTTCAATTTAAGACGGCTCTCAGGCAGAGGTATGGGAATAGGAATAATAGTTCTTTATTAGGAGAACTAAAATAAAACAAGCACGCAGTATTTAAAAAAAAAAACAAACCCACTGACAGAGTCAGAATAGAACCTGACATCCANGGTAGGAATGCTTGGCTCCTCTTCCTGGATGGAGCAATGGGATGATGGAAGTTTATCAGTGGACTCAATGACCCATTAGCAGAAGACCTGTCCCTGGAGAGAGGATGGGTCATGGAAGAGATAAAGGAACTACTCTGGCTGGTTTCTTATCAGCTGGCCAATTGACAGAAGATTACATCACTACCCCCCATCCCAGTTCCCACAGATGGTGATGGAATACACACTTTTTTTTTTGTTCCATTTTGCACTGCAACCTGTGGCAGAGAACTATACATATACAGCTATAAATGTCTTATATATATCTGCAAAAATTCATAGGTGTTATAGAAGACACAGATCTGCGTGATCTGCTCTATTGCTAATAGTTCCTTAAGTATTACAGTTAAAAGCTGTCAGATGTGTTCTAGACTGTAATTTATATATAGAAATACAATATGATTATGCTTAATTCAGTGTAATTCAACAATATATTTCGTGCCAATACTTCACAATCTGTTAAGCCAAAGACATTTACTGAGAATTGACTTCAATCCTTGGGACGTTGAATATAGTTTCTGTGGGATTAATGGCTTAAAGTTAATTGTTTTTGCTAATGTTTTATTTGAAATGTCCTGTTCAGCAAAGGTAATGTGACATTTTGCTCACTAGGGATGTCAAGCCAAACTCACTGCTGACATAGGTAGGTGTAACCTCATTGATTTAATTAGAAGCTGCACCTTACGTCAGTGAATTTGGAATCTTTCCCTTTTGCAGAGAAGGGGAAAATGTAAAGGTTGGTGCTTGGAAACCTGGATGTAGAGCACAGAGGACAAAGGAAAGAGGAAATGCCAGCGTTTGAAATGAGCTGGCCATTTACACTAGAAAGTAACTAGTAAAAGCAGCCAAAACTAACTTTGCCCTGTCTAGGAAGGACTGTGTGTTAAACCTTGCTGAATAAATGGCTTGGAAATAATCAGGGGTTTTAATAACCACTTAAAAGAAAAAAACATATAATTGTTTCTGAAACAAAGAATAACCGTTGCCCTTTTGTAAGGAAAAAACTTAATCATTAGAAAGAAAATATAAAAAAATGCTGATGACTTGGACCAGGAGGGAGTGGTTCACATTTGTAAGTGCATATTAGCCCTGAAAGGCTGGAAGAGAAAATGGGGAAGTGGAAGATAAATAAGGAGATGCCTGGCCACTTGTGTCTACAAGATAAAGACAGTGTTCCAGGAGGTGCCAGGTGGTCTCTTCTCAGCCACTGCAGTAGGAACTCCCTTGTACAGAACTGAGCTACAGGCCTGATTGCTTCTAGTAGATAGTTAACTAGCATTGTATGTGTAGGACTCAGACTCCTGAGAATGGACTTGATTTGTATATTTTTATGCTACATTTTCTTTC
The DNA here is from genome assembly GCA_013397245.1 of Thryothorus ludovicianus. Classification (NCBI taxonomy): domain Eukaryota; kingdom Metazoa; phylum Chordata; class Aves; order Passeriformes; family Certhiidae; genus Thryothorus; species Thryothorus ludovicianus. The sequence continues at coordinate 38,708 of VZTB01006128.1, read as the reverse complement.
CTTCCAAAAGGGGCTTTGAGGCCTCTCATTACAACATTATAACTTCATTCAGAAAAGGAAATCTGAAGGGTGGATCCATGGTCACTCTAAGTCCTCATTATATGCGTAGTGGGGAAAAGAGGGAAATAATCCTTTGAACAGAAACATATGGATCATATAAATTTCATTTGGTGATGGAGACTATACCTTCCCAGGCAAAATCTACAGACCTTACCAAAGCTGTGGATGTGGTCAGAGTGTAGCTGCTGCGGCCTCACCTCTAGTCCTGTGTGGGGTTTTGGGCACTTCAGTGTAGAAAGGACATAGAACTATTGGAGTGTCCAAAAAAGGGCCAAAAAATGGTGAAAAGATGAAGCTGCATGAGGAGTGGTTGAAGCCATTTAGGTCTGGAGAAGAGGTAACTGAGGGGAGACATCATTGCAGTAGACAACTTCCTTGTGAGGAGAAGAGGAGGGGCAGGCAGTGATCACTCTTGTGATCAGTGACAGGACCCAAAGAAATGGCATAAGACTGAGTCAGGAGAGGTTCAGGTTGGATATCAGGAAAAGATTCTTCACCCAGAAGGTGGTTAGGCATTGGAACAGGCTCCCTAGGGAAGTGGTCACAGCACAGTGATCCTCCAGCCTTGGTTTTCCTGAGCCAGTTTATTTTAGACATCACAGAGAGCATCAGCAAACCCAATGGGTCTCCAGCAGGAAGATTAGGATAGATAATAAGGATTGTCCTGGAAGAACATTCTGCTGCATGCAGTCTGTGGCTATGAGGTTTCTTGATCCTGACTCCACCCCTGGCCCAACCACAGACAGGCAAAGCTGGTCTTGGAAGTAGTGTTGTTGGAAGCATAGATGTCAACTGGTCTGAAGTTTATAATTTTTTATAGGATGTCTGAAATGTATCCTAAAATTCTGACTACTCACCGCAGGTGAAAAGCTCAGGTAGAAAAGGTGAAAGAACCCTTGACAATGCAGACACTCAAATAAATACCACATAGTATTTTATTTTTTTTTAAAGATGTTGGTATTTTGGAGAGATTAATCAGAGGATTATTTCCCTTACCCCGGTCCTTGAAAAGGCATTCACAATGTTTGAAAAAATGTATATTCTCATCCTCAACACACCTCCCCATTCCCCATGATCTGTGGGAAGAAAACAGAAGGATGGAGAGTTACAGAAGTTACAGAAGGATAGAGGTGAGGCTCACCCTGACATGTGCAGAGCGTGCTACTGGGTGAGGTAGTACTCCAAGCTTTTTAATCCATGTTTGAATTCCTGGTACATGGGGCACTGCACACAATTCAGAAACTAGATATTAACTTCAGTCCAGGAATGCTATTACCAATGCAATTGGCTATGAATGTAATTTCAAAGCTTGCTAACTCATTTTGTTTTCTGTTCACAAGCATTCCTACTGATAATTAAGGGACTATGCTCAAAAGTTATATATAAAAATATATTTTCTTGAAAATGTATTTCTTGAAAGTATAATAGGCAATTCATTTAGATGAAATCTATGTAAGCCAAGAATTCTCTTCCAGTAGTTCATATAGTTGGGAAGAAGAGGGGATGTGGAAGATTATATAAAAATAATTAGACATTGAAGCATTTTCTGAATGGGAAGTAATTCTTTTATGCAATAAGAAACAACCTAATGCAATGTTCTTGCCCTTTAGTCTTGGTCAAGCTGATATTCTATAGATTGTTAGCGTATTGAAAATTTTATGAACAGAAGAAATCTACAAATGAATTATTCTTATAAACTATTCAGAAGTTTATATTACTGGTCAGATTTTTATCTCAGATGTGGTGTGCAGGAACAATCAAATTTAGGTGTTAAATGCCTAGTAATGTATTCAATACAGAGGAAACTCAATCTCAACATGAAAACAGCAAGTTACTCGAACTAAATTATTATGTTTGACCATTGGATTTCAATTCTAGTGATCTGCATGTATAGAATAAAGCTGAAGTGCTGAATATTCTTTATTCTAGTTTGTAATATACACCAATGCATTATATTGTGATTATTATGCTAATATTCCAGGAAGACATTACAGGAATTACCAGAATAGAAGGAGAAACTGTTACAGTCATGTAACCTTATAATTGTGTAAAGCTGAGCAAGGAACTGAGTGATGTTCTCCTAAGAGCTCAATATAAAGGCTTTGCTATTTGCTCAAGAAGTAGAGGTTTTCCTTTATTTTCAATTTACCTGAGTTTTGTCAATGCTTCCAGATGTATTTTGCTGAAAGTCAAGGTAAGTTCACCATCAAAAAAACAGTTTACAAACTAAGCCTAGGGATGTGTATGAATTAAGAAGAGGTGCATAGCAGTAAAGATCACAGATGAAGCATAAGTTGGCAAGAGGGAAAAGAGAGCATTTTTTGTGCAGTAAAATTGCCTGTTAGTTATCTTATAGCTACATCACAAAGACGTAAATTTTTTTAGAAACTCATTTTATGATTTAGAAGCAGGTTTAAATAACTTATTCATCATCAAAGAAGCTTCTAAAACGGGTTTTAGCATCTCCTGTACCACCTCTCATCACTGTAAGTCTTGGCAAGGGAGACAGAGAAGAGACTATTTATCACCCCAGACTAGTAATTTATGTAGGAAGTTCTTTCCATCCCCTTTTATCCACATATATCTCCCCCATTCAATACAACTGGAACTTTCATTATCTTCATAGAGTGCCTCTGATACTCCCAACACAGTTTTTGATTTGCTGAGACCACTGACATCCCATGAGGTCAGGTCTGCATCTCCCCTTCTCACATGCAGGTGCTGGGTCAGGCAGCTGTTCTTTCCAGCTGTTTTCAGGGCTCAGAGTCTGGAGGAGCCTCCCCTTGGTAGTACAACACTGCAAATTGTAGGTTTTGTTTTTACTGAATATGGCCTAAATATTTTTAACTTCCTTACTCTCTAAGAAGTTCCTTTGGGCGTGCTGACTAAATGCAGGCTATAATTGCCACATGCATTGTGGTGTGAGAGAGACTGTTACGGTGATATTTATCTGTGAGCTGTCATTTCAGAATGTAGAAGTGTTATCTTGCAAGATAGGCTTTGCAACAGTGCGTTATTTATTAATTAATTAGTGGTGTGTTATTCATTAGAATTTGGTTCCATCATCCTTTGTTCACAATCTTTAATTAGACTGTGAGTTTTGGTTTACTAATTTCACAGCATCGGTAAAATTCAGAGTTTTTTAATTTGGAAATTATTGTGTTAGAAAATGTGAGCTCTGTCCAGAAAGAAACCTGAGATGCACAATCACATTTTATTGAAAACTGTAACTGGAATATGCAGCCACACGAACTCCCAAAATAAAGAATGACAACCCACTGTATCCCACACTGAATTACAGAGGATAGGACCATAGTCAGTGAAAACAATAGATCAGATCCTAGAAGCAACAGTACAGAGACATCAGTACTCTAATTCACTAATTAGCTCCACCCCACCATGTTGATGGTATTGTTTCTTCTGGAGGTAGCTCAGATGTTGCTGGTTAAAGGTTTTCTCCTGCACTCCTTGTGCAGGATAGGGCCTTGGCCCCGTGACACAGGACAGCATGGCCTGAGGGCCTGGAGTGACTGTGAAAATGTTCTTTATACAACAATGAGATGTAACCAAAGCACTGTACATAACATCTGTGTTCATGTGTGCACTGAAGCCAAAAAGGTTTTTGTTTTTTACACAATTTACATATATTTGTAACTCTGTAAACTACTATCATATAGTTACATATCTCCTTAATTATCTCTGGTATGTTTCCTATCCTTTTTCTTAAATTTTAGAACCATAAGCTGACCTTCTAAATACATTCCTCAAATATTATATAGTCTCATTGTTGGGAAGAGGATCTGCAAGAAGAACATTTTTTTTCCCAACTAGAACCTGAGAAGTCATAAAAAAAAGTGGGGCAAAGAAGCCCTTGGACCAACTCCAAGTGTTTGACCCATGGTCGGGTTACTGGGGCAACTGAATCTCCTGTTGGATGTACCTGTTAAATATTCTATTTAATCAACCTTATAAAATGGTGGAGATCAGACATTGGGTGTGGCCCATCGCCACCAGGACACCCAGAAGCTTCCATTAGAAGGTCTGCCTTTTGCTTTACTATTCTAACACTGTTGCAAGAGGTTTTTTTCTCTTTTTAGTATAGGCAACAGCACAACAGTGCAAACATTCTTCTAGACCACAAGCACCTTGTCCTCTCAGCCCCATAGGTACATTTAAAGGAATTTCTTCTTTAAAGCCAGCTTTTTGTTAAGCTGAAGTTCTGCTTTCCAGGATCTCAGATCTAAGCTCTGACTTCCAGGATCTGCCTCTGCAAACCAGTGTTTGCTCTGCAAATCTCCAGTGAAAGATCTGTTTGGCTGTTAGCATAGCTGCAATCCCAGCTGTAAGCCAGCTTGTGAAGTCACATCCACATCCCATATCCACAGTCCACGTCCAAATCCCTGTTTAGGGGATACTGTTTTCATTCAAGACCATAACAGGACAGGGAATAAGGAAGAGTGGAAAATTGGCTTGGAATTGCCCCAAATGGTTTGTTTCTGGCGTTCCAGAGACATTTTAATCATTATTTTACAGTCAAATCCCTTTGCTTCAGCAATCCCATTTTTGGTGGTCCCTTGGCATTCCTATTCTCTTCAAGATATGGAATTAAAAAAAAAGACAAATGTCTGCTTCACTCTTATTAACAAGCTACCAGCCATCTGTTGGAGTGATTAACTTCTGGAGCACCATAATTTGCATGCATTTTTAATTGTTTTGAGGCTTGGAAATAATTTGTTACCAGATATTTTCTTTACTATTCACTCCCCAAGCAGTGAACAACAGTAGTGGTGGTGATGTATTGGGAATATCAATACTGTAAATACTGTTTATCAATTTATAAAAGCAATAAAATACTTAAAGTTACATCTGCATCAACCCTCAATATTTAAGTGATATAGGATGGCCATCTGTGTCCTGGGGGCATCAGGGACAGCATGGCCAGCCAGGCAAGAGAAGGGATTGTCCTGCTCTGCTCTGCACTGGGGCAGCTTCAGCATGGCTCCTGGGGGCAGTTTTGGGTGGCACAATATAAAAAAGACATAAAGTCTCCAAAGGAGGGCATGAGGATGGGGAAGAGCTTTGACAGAAGGCTGTATGAGAAGCAACTGAGGTCACTTGGTGTGTTCATCCTGGAGCAGACTGAGGGGAGATGCCACTGGCTCTTCGATATCCTCCTGAGGGGGAGCAGAGGGGCAGGTACCAACCTCTTCACTCTCATGACCAGTGGCAGGACTTGAGGAAATGGCCTGAATGACCAGGAGAGGCTGGATATCAAGAAAAAAGCTTTTTGCCCAGAGGGTGGCTGGATACTGAACAGGTTCCCCAGGGAAGTGGTCACAGCACCAAGACTGACAGAGTTCAAGAAGCATATGGACAATGCTTTCAAGCATAGGTGTGACTCCTGGGGTGTCCTGCACAGGGACAGGAGTTGGATTCTGATGATCCTTGTGAATCCCTTCCAACTCAGCATATTCTGTGATTCTATACTTCTACGATTCTATTAATTGTTATTCTCTGGCACTTAACATCTCTTTTTGAGCAAAGAATTAATTTAGAATGTCTGCTTACATTATTTAACTTAATATTCATTGTAAATTACTTGTTTTCTAAAGTTTTACTAGTACTTCATATGTTTAAAAGAATATTTCATAGTATAATCAGAAAAAACCCCAAACCAGTATTTGGTTTAAAAAAACACCAGCTTAATCTCAGTTAGATGCTGCTGTTTGTAATGTTCCAATGTTGTTCATGGGAGTTGTAATAAACCACAATGGAAACTATTTGCTGGGTTTGTATCATGTAATTCTTCATGTAAAAGCACATACTTCTGTGCTGCATGAGAGAAAATAGCAGGTACAGAAAGATGTACAAAGTCATAAAGACCACTAAGATGTAAACTCTACATGGACTTTTTGTATTATCATAAATCCTTTGGGTCAAAAAAGGCCACAGCAACTAAGATTTTAATTTTTATCCAAGACATTTGGATTCTTACTTACTAATGTAGGCTGCAGTTTAAAAATTAGCTGTGCTGCTGAAATTTTCCAATCATTGGGCAGAAGATCTCAGGTTTTCTCCTAATTCATGAATGGGGAGAATCAGGTTACAAGAGGCTCACTCAATTTGGTTTATATTATGCAGACTAAAGAGCAGAAAAATTGATCTAATTTTGTATGCACCAGGCTTGGCAGGATCTGTGTACCACTTTATGATATTGGCTCATCTCTAACTGGAGATGAGTGGAGAACTGACTCTTATTTAAAGTAGACAGCTTTTCAGGTTTTTTTCCTCTTTGTTTCAGATTATTAGACCCTTAAATGGGTACCCCATGCATTTTCAAAATTACTTCTCTTCAGTGCTTCTCTAGTATACAGTAGAACAGACTATTTCAACTGAAAGTGACAAAAAGCATTTATCCAGTCCAACTGTCCAATCACTTCAGGGCTGACCAAAAACTACACCACGTTATTAAGGGCATTATCCAAATGCCTCTTAAACACTGACAAGCTGGGAAACTGTTGTAGTGTTTGACCACTCTCTTGGTAAAGAAATACATCCTAAACCTCCCAAGGCACAGCCATGAAACATTCCTCTGTGTCCCATCACTGGATACCCACAGAGGAGACCAATGCCTCCCTCTCCACCTCTCTTTCTCAATAAGCCACAGAGAGCAATGAGATCACCCCTCACCCTCCTTCTCTCCAAACTAGACAAATATCCTCAGACACTTTCCACAGGACATTCTTTCCAGCCCTCTAACCAGTTTTTCTCACCTCCTCTGGATATTTTTATCTCATTAGAGTCCTTGATCTGCAGGTGGACAGAGGACTGTACACTGGAATAGCATCAATTTAGTGCAAAGGGAGGCTGGAGGGGGAACACGCCTTGCAGGGCTCAGTTCATCATTTGATGGGGATTACTAAAGTGAGAAATATTGATTCCCATCCCCCTGTCGTGATAAATGTTGAAAGTTAAATTCTCACAGCAGCTGCCAATGGCTGTGGGTTATCCTCTTTTCTCTTCCTCTTCTGACTTTTACTCCAGGTGCAGAAAAAGCAGCTGTTAGTACAGGGACTTAATGTCTCTGGGCACCATCACATGTGCAAGAAATGCTGTACAGGTGATATGTGACTCGAGAAGATGCTGATGGACAGAAGACTTGGTGACTGATGTCAAATGGGTAGCAGCCATTGCGGGCTGGAACAAGCTGGAATGTTGGTAAGGGTAAGATGTGCAACCCTTGGGTGGAGAGGGAGCTTGCATGAACCTAATTCTATCATATTTCTGAGGAAAAGCTGAAGTAATTTCTGTGCCTCAGGTGTATTACCTCTTCAGAGAGCCTCTTGGAGGTGACTCACTCCTGCCTTTGCATCAGAGGTTATTGTTTGAAGTAATGACATATCTTTTTAAAGGAAAGCAAAGTTATGGCCAGGGTCACTCTACCCCAGCTTACTTAATAAGAATCTGATTGAGACTGAGCACTTTCTATAGCATCAATTTGCCCATCCTTTTATCCAAGGACTGCATTGGGTACTTTTGGTTCTTCCTGCATTTACAAGGTCTGTGATCTGCCAGTGTGGCTCTGAGAAAATAATTTAACAGGAAAGAACTTGAGTTCATGGAGTCACTGATATGTCCTGACATGGAAGGGACCCAAAAGTATCATCAATGTTCAACACCTGGTCCTGCACAGGACAGTCCCAAAAATCATAGCATGTGCCTGAGAGCATTGTCCAAAAGATTGAGCTCTGGTAGACTTGATGTTGTGATGACCCCACTCCCTGGGGAGACTGTTCCAGTGCCCAACCACTCTCTGAGTGAAGAACCTTGTCCTCATGTCCAGCCTAAACTTTGCCTTACACAACTTCAGGCTAGTTGATCAGCCCTACCACAGGTCACCACACAGCAGTGATAAGTGTTTGTCCTTACTCTTCCCCTCACAGGGAAGTTGTGGCTGCAGTGGGGTCTCTCCTCAGTCTCCTCCAGGCTGAACACACCAAGTGACCTCAGCCACTCCTCACAGGCTTCCCCTCAAGGCCCTTCACTGTCTTCATTCCCTGCCCTGGACACTCTCTAGGACTGCCCTCCTTACACTGCAGCTCCAGAACTGCCCCCAGCACTCCAGGTGAGGCTGCCCCAGTGCAGAGCACAGCAGGACAATCCCCTCCCTTGCCTGGCTGCCCATGCTGTCCCTGGTGTCCCCAGGACAGGGTTGGCCCTCCTGGCTGCCAGGGCACTGCTGGCACATGTTCAACTTGCCATCAGCCAGGACCCCCAGGTCCTTTCCATGGCACTGCTCTCCATCCTCTCATTCCCCAGTCTGTCTGTACATCCAGGGCTGTCCCATCCCAAGGGCAGCACCTGGCCCTTTCCCTTACTCTGGAACTTCACGTGGTTGGGAAGGACCCAGCCTTCCCAGCAGGGCCTCCTGGCCTGGAGGGAGTCAACACTTCCTCCCAGATTTGTATCCTCTCTGAACTTCGTATCCCTCCCAGTCCTGCACCCAGTCATTTATGAAGATGTTGAAGAGCACAGAGCCCAGGGTGGAGCCCCGTGGAGCCCCCCTAGTGACAGTCACCATTCTGGTGCCACCCCATTCACTGTAACCCCTTGTGCCTGACCCGTGAGCCAGCTGCTCTCCCATCACGTGATGTGTTTATCCAGCTGTGAGCTGGACATTTTGTACAGCAGGACAAAATGTGAGAGACAGTATCAAAACTGTACTGAAATCCAAAAGGATCACATCAGCTGGCTTCCCCTGATCAGCTAGATGGATTACTTTGTCATAAGAGGAAATTAGGTTTGACAAGGACTTCTTCTTATGAAGCTGTGCTGGCGTGACCAATGACGTTGTTATTCAGGTGTTTTTCAACAGCTCCCAGAATAATTGTCTCCATAATTACACTGTCACTGAAGTGAGGCTGACAGGCCTGTAGTTTCCAAGGGGGTAGCCATGTGAAATGAACATAGCAGGATGAAGTGACCTATGGCCCAGGGTCTGGAACAGAGGGCAGTGAGTTTCTGGGGCAGCCCAGCAAATCCCAGGCCAAAAGACTGATCTTGCGTAACAGAGGGATGCTTCTGTAGCAGTGTCCCCTGCATTGTGTCCCTGTATCCATCTCTCTAGTGGTATGACAGGAAGATATTTTTGTACCTGTTCCAGGCAGAAAAGAGACACAGAAGAGTGCACACCAGTCTTGAGTGTCATATCCCAGAGAGTCCTGTCTAACCATATCTGCTTATGACCATTCAATGCTGAAAGGTTTTGTCCATCCATCCAAGACCTAGTCAATCACATACCATCCCAGATTGTATCCCAGCTCTCAGCAGCCCTAGATATTGGAGATGTTGCAAAGTCAAGCTAGAAATGGTACCTGGCAGGAAAATGCACTCAGGAACAACTGAGTGGCTGGGAAAAAAGACAAGTTCTGGCACTAAGTTTCAAGCCTGAGGAATGATTGCAAGATGAGGCCCTCAACAAGCAAAGTGAGGCCACAAGGAGACTGGAAAAACCAGGTGTAGTGCAGTATAATTATTATAGTTAATAATCAAATTTAGCTGCAAAGGAACTGCAAGCATTAATTCCTTCTTTTGCTTTAGAGGCTGTGTTTCTTCACTGCTCTGACCCTTGCTGTCCAGCCAGACAGACTTTGAGACCCACATCTTTCCAGATGCCCCCTGGGAGATATTATTCTGCTGGGATCAGCAGGAGAGGCCATTTCTCACAGCCCCCTTGCCCTATTCAACATTCCATTAAGCCTCTTTTGTTCATTTTTTAAGACCTGCTGACATCACATTTTACCTCCTGTCAGCCTACAGCAAGGTTGTAACTGTGAACTTGTTCAACAAGGTCAGTAACCCTGTGCCCTTCCTCCCCAGTTAGCACATGCTATGTGAAACTACTCCTTTAATTCCTATTCTCACACTGAGATGGGTCCCATATTTATATAATTTCCCTCCAGAATAATGTGCTTGTTCTGCCTGCTCCTCTGAGCAAACATCTGTGCATGCAGGAGGGAAGGGCTGGAGCTCTGTTTCATGTGACTTCCATGAAGGTAGTCCTAATGACAGCTCTTCATTTGTGCAAGAGCAGGGAAGAGACAACTTGTAAAAGAAATATCATTCTTTAAAGATGTCAACTCTCAGAAGAAATCTCTGAAATTCTTTAATGGTTTAATTTTAATATTTGTGTTTACCAAATCTTGGTTTCAGCTAGGGAATCCAGAGGTATTTTCCAATGACTTCTCTAGCTTTAAAAAGAAAAGTTCAGGGATAGCCATGCTATTAACTGTAACTTACATGTGTTTGTATAGCAACAAAAACCTACAATGGAAAAAGGTAAAAATCTACCTGAAGGAGAGTGTTTGTATAGATGACTTAGCCGAACGTGCATATATATTATTTTGACATGTTTTGCAGGAAGGAATAAAGGTAGACCACTATTGAAGTAACTCTGTGTACCACAAATCTATTCACATGATTACCTCATGTGTCTGGGACCAAAAAAAAAAAAAAGACTGACTAAAACAAGCCTTAAGTGATGGAACAGATTTACACTGAATTTGACCTCTCCACATTCAGTAGTGCTGAATTCACCATGCTGCACAAAAGAACCTCCCAGCTATTACAGAAGGGAAGCAAGAGCAATGTGCACCAGGAGTTGCTTTTCCAGCAACACCATGCCTTCCTCTGTTGTCCAGGCCATCCACAGTGTGGGTGCAAGGGGGACTGTTCCCATTTAGACCAAAGAAAGTGTAGATCTCTTAAAAGCTTCTCTGCTTTGCACTGAAATAGTTTCAGTGTCAAAGTTTGGTGCAGTAGACATCTCCCATCCACCACCATGACAGCTGTGGGGACCTTCAGTGTGTTGCAGGAGTTATCCCCTGTGGTTCAGGGGACCTTCAGTGTGTTGCAGGAGTTATCCCCTGTGGTTCAGGGTAGCATACAATGGATGCCTGGAGGATGGAAACCCTCCACTCATGACTGTGGATTCTCACCAAGGTCAAGTGCACCTCTGGCTACTATTTTTAGTTACCAGTGCCTATCCCTACCTTGCTGCCTAAAGGCAGCTCTGATATTTTAATCTACTTTTTTGTATTTCATTTACTCTGCCTCCACAGACCTGGGATCTGGCACAACTGGACGAGGAGCTGCCTTGTTCAGTCAGACTCAAGGTTCATCTCACCTCAGACTCCATCCTTAATTATAGTTGACACCAGGCTTTCTCGAGAGGCAGCAGGAACCTTTTACCAATGGGATCTGTATTTGAGACAGGAGACACTGCTCACTGTTTAAAAACATAGTTGTCATAAGTATCAGTAGTTGTAGCCACTCTGGATAATCTAATCTCCATGTGCTACCAAATCTAACTTTGAACTGTATTTCTTGATTCTATGTTTTTTCTTTGTCACTGACATAGGAGTCTGCAAGCATCAGCCTTACTGTTTTCTCCATTTCTCCATTCCTGGATTACCAGGACTGGTAGGAGCTGAAAATGTACTGGGTTATTCAGAACAGATCCAAAGCCAGCAAGTGTGTCTCTGTGTGTCTGTGTAAGAAATTCAGCTCAAATTTAAAAACAACAAACAAGTGCCATTCACATCATTGTGAACTGTCCATGATTCACTACACTGCTCAGAGCAAAAGAAAGGGAAGAACAGAACAGTCCTTTTTCCCTTCCGCTGCCAAGTCTGTACCTTTGCCCAGCGCAGAAACCTGGTAAACTGCTGACATCAGCTCTTTGTTGAGGCAAGCCACTCTGAACCCTTTGCTACACACCTGGAAAAACACATCCAGAGATACCTTGTTGCTTGTTTGTTTTTTTTTTTTTCAGAAACAGGAGGAAGGCTTGTGCTCCTTGCCTTCCCAGCCTTGCTTCCAAGCAGGGAGGAGAAAGGGAAAAGGAAGGCAGAGGGAGCATGGGAAACAACTACATGTGTTCAGCTGAAGCGTGTTATTTACTCATCTTCCAATTTGGTGCTACAGGCCTGTTGTGTAGTTTCCTCCCCATTTCCATTAATTGAGGGCTAAAACCAGAAATGCTGTTTGAACAAGCAAACCTGTCATGGGTTGCAATGTAAAATATAATCAGGGGTGTGTTATTCTATTACCATCCGTTGGAACTGGGATGGGGGGTAGTGATGTGATCT
>VZTB01006128.1:0-26372 GCA_013397245.1 Thryothorus ludovicianus | reverse complement strand
CTCCAGGAGGACTGCAGCCACCATTGCAAGTAGACTGCTGCCAGCAGGGTGTCAAGTTGTATTCTGACTCTGTCAGTGGTTTTCTTTATTGCATGTATTTTGTTTCCTTTTTAGTTTATTTTCCCTTTTTCTAATAAATTATATTTCAGACTTGGGGTGTCTCACTGGTTTTGCTTCTGAAACCAGAACAAAACCACTGACTTGCTCACATGTGACAAGTGCCTGCCTTCCCTGCTTTGGTTTTTCCCTGCCAGAGCTCCTGCTGTAGCACATACCCTTGGGACATCTTGTTGGTGCTGCACCTGCTCAAGTGCCTGAGGACCATGACACATCTATTATTATTTCATAACTTGCAGTGAAAATCATGAATTATCCTTCTGTAAGTGCATGCATGGCATGCCACACAGAAAATCAAATTGCTGAAAGAGTGCCTGCTGTAAGTGGCACTGGGCATTCCCACCCAAGGAGAAGGAAAGGTACCATTCTTTGCAGCCACAGTTTGGGACAAGGCCAGACATTTTGGCTTGGTCTGTGTGTTTCAAGGCGGTCTAAGCATCAGGTCCTGCTGGTAAAGTCAATTGCTTGGGCTTTGATTGACCTTCTGGCCTCAACAGTGACATCAGTTGTGGTTAAGGTCTCCCACAGTGAGACCCTTCCCACTTCTGCTCCTTCTATTTTGTATAAAAACAAAACAGTTGTGCTTTTTTGTACTACAGCCAAGAAAGGTAGCTATGAACCTGGTGTGGTTCAGAGCTCAAACTGACTGTTGTGTAAGATTTCCCATGACTGCACCTTTATCCTTACTGGGCTGCTCTCAGCTGCCCCATAGCTCCTTCCTGAAAGCAGGATGAGCACACAAGGAAAATACTGTCATCACTTAAGTCACAGGGGGTATTTAGATAGCCTGCTAAATGTTTTAAGACAGAAAAGATGAAGCATTTTGGTACAGAGAGAGTGATTGTGAGAAATGGTTTCATGGGCTGCCAAATCCTACATCACAGCTGTGGATGTACCTGCTAAAAGCTACTGCAGATGTCCTGTGAGCAGCCTGTGAGTGCCCGGTGCATGTGCACAAACACATATGCACGTGCAGACACTCTCACATGCACACATCAAGCCTGGACACTGCCCATTCATTCTTCTTGATTCTGCCTTTCAGAGCTGGCAGCATAGGAAGAGAGAAGGGATGGCTGTGCTTTATAGCAAAGTCTAGAGAGCAAGGTTTCCTGTAGGAGCACCAGAGAACAATGTCTCCCAAAGAAACTAACCTCCTCATTGCACAGTGTGAAAAGGAATTTGGAAAAAGCCAGTTCTATGCTCTGCAATCTTCTCAGTACACTTACCAGATGTTTTCATTAAGGGAACTGGTCCCTCTGTACTTGTCCAAATGTCATTTCTCCCTCAGTCACGTATCATGCAGTGCAACTTTTCAGCCACTTTTCCAGCTCAAGAGGGTGGCATTTCAGTGCTCTTTCACTGTCTTGCTTTGGTTTGACAGATGCCATGGAAAGGTAAGCTGCTATAGAGTCCTGGGGTGAGTTTATGATGCAGAATTGTATCCCCATTCACCCTCTCTGTTTAGCCCAGAAATAAGTTTTGTACCTTTAAAACTAGATCTGAGAGTGAAGGTGGGGAGAAGGAGAAGCAGTGAAATGTCTGAGGCGGTTGTATTCAAAAACATAGAGAGAAAATTTTTCAGCTTTTCTCTCTCACGGACTGTGGTGTCTGCAACACAGACAGCAGGAAAGAGCTCTCCTTTGCTTTTAGTTAGTTTTTTTAGCTAGCTGAGACAGAGGAGCTCCCTGGACTTTCCTGTGGGTTTTGTTTTTCTTGGAGCTGTTCAGCCCTGCTCTGGACTTAAAGCCCAGAGGAACACGGGGAGATCACACCTGTGCCCACCAGGGCCCAGCATTTTCCAGCACAGGAGGGACTGAAAAGAGACTGAGTGGGCTGAGCTATACCCCAGGACACAGATTTTCAGAATTTGCCATCTCTTCAGAACAGAGAGAGGTTTTATTGTTTTATATTATTAATTTTTTTTATGCTTGTGAATACTTTGTGTAAATAAACAGGTTTTTTCCACTTCTCTCCAAGAAAATATTTTCCCAAACCAGTAGGGAGAGGGGCCACTTGAATCCACTTTCTAGAGGGACCCCTTTGGAAGTTTCCTCCCAAATTTGCTCTAAAGCAGGACAAATAGTAACGGTAACGATAGTAGATATTAACTTTGATTAGCAGGAATTTTAAAGTGAGCCACAATCTGAGGCAGTCAGCAATTGACTACTAGAAGTGAGGTCACAAGAAGACATTAGGCTGAGAAAATGTTAGAAATGCCTTAGCAAAGTCATGGAGATGCCTCTCCCCCAAGTACAAATGGAGAAAACAAGCAGGACAGGATTGTCACATTGCCTGATGTGTGACTAGAAGGTGCTCAGTGACTTTGCTGATGTCTAAGGAAGAGGACGCTATGCAGGCCAGGGTCTTGCTTGGTACAGTCACAAGGCTAGATTAAATGTTTTGGGGTATTTTTAGTTAGGGACTTTACTGTATTCAAAACCATCATCATAGATAAATGAGCTCAGGCTGCACTCTGCTTTGCAATAGCTGAGCTGTGGATAATTACAGAATTACCCTGGGGGCCTGCTCCTTTACTCAGATGGATTTGAGAGCCAAAGCTTTGTGACATGGTGTGATGGCTTTTTTAGGGACATAGTCAACCGTGTCTTGCTACCTACCACCCATAATTTGGTCATATGAGGGCTGTTAGCTGGAAGAAGGGAGCACAGCAAGAAACTGTCAAGCGCTACTTGCAGCTAAGTTTCTGCTAGATCAGGTTTTTGAAGTATCTCTTATAAAGATAAGATAGCTAAAATATAAGATAGCTATAAATAAAACAATAATTTATTCATCCTGAAAGAACATATGGCAAGATAATTAAAATCTCCAAAAAAAGAGCCTGAGATCATGATAAAAGGGAAGAAAAATCAGGAAATATCAAAGAATGACGTCTCAAACATCTCAGTCAAAAATAAATAGATGAAAGAGAATTTCAGCAGTTTCATCAGTCACCGTCAGCTGTTGTTAACAGTAAAACACCTCCCTCTTTTTCTGTCCTCCAGAGAAGGTCAATCCATCCTGCTCCCAGACGCTGTCTGCTGAACGGATCATTTGCCGGGAATCCCGAGATTCCGGCGGTTTCCTGGCGGGCTCCGGCTTCTGTCCCGGGCGCAGCGGGGCCCCGCCGGCAGCGCGGCTCCGAGCGAGGGCACTCTCGCTCCACGCAAACCGAGCGCTTGCCTTTCCTTCGGAAAAGGCGGCTTAGCTGTGACAGGTAATTTGGCACATTTCTCGCTGAGATGTGCCAAGTGATTTGGCAGATATTTCGCATGCGTCTGAAAATAGGAGCACCTGCTGCTGGCCTACGGGGAGGCTGGGGATGAGGGGGATTTCATTAGTTTCTAATTACAGACCCTGTAACAAAACTCTCATGTTGGGTGTGCCAGCCAGGCCCTACAAAGAGAGACCCATCTGCCTGAAGACGTACAGAGGAAATCACTTAAAAGCCTCCTTTCCTCCCAGCATCTTTTCAGCCGTCTTGGGCAATTTCACCACCTTGTAATGATGAGGAGTATGATTGATCTGGTTTGTCAATCAAACACATGACTGCATTTGCGTGGCAGACATGGGTGAATCTGATGTTCTAGGGGTAGATAAACTTGTGAAAGCTCTACCTCCTGCTCCAGGAACATACTTTTCCTTTTTATGGACTTCTGAAGGGTTTGCTGAAGTTTAAGAAAGAGACAGAAAAGAATCAGTAATAAAAATTTTATTGAAATATTTGTGGAGAGAATACAAAGGAATTTATGACAGGACTTAATTGTAAGCATACCAGACTTCTGCAATCAAACCAATTGATTACCCAGAATTCATCTTAGGCAAGTTTTTCAGATTATGAAAAATACTAGAGGGCTTTCAGAGATTGAAATAAGTAATAATAACATGAAACATGTGAAATACTAATGAAAATAATGCATTGAAATGTCTTTTTACATGCCCCTTTTCCTGATGAAGTAATTTTTGGTTTAAAATCCTAATTAAGAATAGGACTTAATGCAGACAACAGTCTAGTCTATGTGTGAATAAGCATTTTGGCAACTGCAATCACATAAATTGGCAGAAAACTGTACTGATGTCAGTCCAAATACAGTGCAGAATAAGAATGAAATAGCAGTTGACAAAGTTAGGCAGGTTTTGCTCCTTTCTTCCTGTCTACAGGGCAGACAGATGGCCAGAGCTGGATTACGTTTTTAACTAACTGAACTTTACACTTCCAACTTTGAGTCATAGTATTAGGATCCTATTAACTTCACAAATGGTTAGGAAGAACATTTAATTTTTTCATAAATGCTATCAGTCCCACATCCAATAAAGTCTAATGCCTTTATCTAATGATAAATATTTATTAAAAAACAAACCAAAGCTGAATCAGCTGTACAGAACACCAGGGAGAAGGTGAGCAGGAAGAATAAGACCTATGCTCATATATGAGGTTACGGGATGGAGAGAGTCCCTGGGTGCAGCAGCCTCTACGGGATACAGAACCTGCAGGACCAAGAAGGGCTGGTATTTATGCTCACAGATCAAACAGGATCACTTCCAGTAGAATTCCTCGTATTTTCATGCCACATCTGTTCTTTATAAATTGTGTGCTGACCCAAAATGTCTTCTGAGAATATCTGCAGAAGAAATTTTTAAAAATTAAGATTTTCATCAAAGCAAGCAAGCATGCAAGATCAAATGAAGCATCTTTGCTCATTTTGAACATTTTCCTGCCCACTGGCAATGATTAAGTCCTGTTCCAGCAAAGACTCAGGCTCATATTTGCATCTCGGCCCAGCACAATGAGCAACTTGAATACTGGTGACAGAAGGGCTACAGTGGATATCTCTGTCTGCTCTGAGTGTCTCTTGGGATGCCAGAACTGGCCCCAGGGGTGCCCCAACAGCCCTAGGAACTGGGCATCTTTTGGGAATTGGTTGGATGAGGGATGGGATGGGTGGATTGGCAGTGCACTGCTGGCTCCAACAGTGTTTATTTTTTTCATCTGGTTCCCCCTCTCTGTTCTACTTTTTATCCAGAGAGCACTGAAAATCTGGACCTATAAATCTTTCAAATCATATAGAGGCAAGCCAGGTGCAATTTCATGCTGTAAAAATTTTAGATAGTAAATACTACTTATTACAAACACTGTAACTCTTTCTATGATTTTAAAAAGTTTAAAAAAGTGATTTGATGCTGTCTATGTGGAAAGACATATTTCTTTCATTACTTTTACAAGATTTAGAGTTTATGTAGTCTCAGGCCAGGCAAATGCCTTGAGCTAGATGCTGAAGAGATAAAGGGTGGCCCTGGTCACAGGAGTTAGATCTCCAGTCTCTCCAGATGAACTCTTGGTGCAAAAGGGATTCTTGGAGAAGTATATCAAACAAAGTTCACTTTTAGTTCAATAATAGCCTTGTAAGAAGATGCCACCTAGATATATCCAATCATTCCTAGGACCGCTGTCTTATTTAATACAGCAGATTGAAAGAAGTAGTCTGCAGTCAGAAAACATTTCCCCTTGCTCTAGTTTATTCATATCACAGCTGGGGTTTTGAGGAGACAGAACTGATTTCCAAAGGCCAGAGCAAAAACTTGAATTTCTTGTGCAGTTTTGTCTTGGACGCAACTCGTCAATTACTCTTCATGCTCTGCCTCTCCTGTAGGTTAGGTGGTAAGGTAAGGGAGGTATCCTGCACTTGTAGCAGACAGTATGTGGTAAGAAAAGACAGAAGTGTGTCTTCCTGGTGGTTTGAGATGAGTATATATACATCAGTTACTAATACAATCCATTGCTCTTTGAATATAGTCTGTATATTTTGTTAATTTCTTATTTGAGGTTTTCATGATGAGTAGAAATTGAAACATTTATGAGGAATCAAAATAGTAGAGTTTTAATTTTTTCAAATATTAATTTTTAAATAGCTATTTTCAGCCTACTTGAGAAACAGTGAATAAATGAAAATTAGATATTAAATAGCATCTGATCAGGATTTGAGATTTTGACCTTGAGACAGTCAAAGGACTGGGTCACCTGCACCATTTTAGTCATTCACTTTGCATTATCTCTCAAGAAGAGTTATAAATTTTCTCAGTATTTTTCTTCTTGATAAAATCTCTAGACTGATATCAAAATAGCTAGAGAATACTGCCTACTGAAGTTGCACAAGTATTTTAATTTTTTTTCCAGGAAAAATTGTGAAAAGTGGAACTGAATTAATCCATTCTTGAGAACATCATTAAACTACTATGATGACAAACTGGTACAAAATATATTCATTCTCACAAATTCTTCATGATTATAACCAGAATAACAAATGGCAAAATGTGTTTCTTTTTCCAGTAAAAATGTTATAATGGCAGAAGACTTTGTGACTTGAATTGATTGCTGCAGCAAACTTATAAATCACAAGGCCTTATTTGAATAACAGATGGTGTTTTTGTAGGAAACAAGTATATTATGAAAAGTACTGTAGAAGTACTAGAAAGATACTGCTCTGGTCAGTTGCTGTAGTGCAGTAATTCCCATTTTAGGGACAGGGTGGATTAACAGGTATTAAAGACATATGAATCTTGTCCAATGTTTAATAATCTTAACACTTTACAATCTTGTTAAAGCTTAAAAAATAGTAAGTCTGAGGGGGAAAGAAAACCTGCAATGATGGATGCTAATAAAGAAAACACCTGGTCTAGGGAAGTGGTCCAGGGAAGTGCTCAGTTTGTCCATCCGTTCAGGAACTGTTTTCTTAGCTCCTTTGTGGAAGAAATGGTTGTGATCACTAACACATTCCTTCCACTCTCAGGGCACCCCCAGACAAAACAGCTCCTGGCAACAGCCTCCAAGCTATTTCTTTAAACTATTGCTCTGCTTTAGCACAGCACAGCTCCAGGGGCAGCTCTGCCTGATGGTGCAGTACCGTGTCAGATGGCTCTGCTGGTCCCTGTGTGCCCTGGGGCGCCTCTGCAGGGACTAAGGCATCACAGCTGCTGGGAGCTGCCTGGCTTCCTCACGGGGCAGCCACTCAGGACACCTCTCACTGGATTTAAACCAGAGTCATGTTACCCTGATGCCGTGTGCATGCATGCTCCTTCCAGCCTCAGAGCTGCCTTGCAAACATGATCATGACCCAACAGTATTGTTGGGGGTTTATTTTTTGTTGTGAGATAGGATTAAAAGGAAAGAAAGCAAAGCAGATTCAAACTTGAAAACATACAAAGAAAACTTTATAAACAGAGCTAAAGGAGAAAATAATAATAAGATAATTAGAACAAAATTTCAGACAACCTTTTTCTTTTTACTGACAATGCAAAGATAAAGCCCACAACTTTTAGTCAGTTTACTACCTTTAAAATAGTCTTATTTTCAATTCACCTGGGAAGAAGAGTTTCTCTTTTTGTGCTGTGGAGACTTTTTCCACAAGAAAACAGGTTTTCTTGTGGCTTTGTCACAAACGAAAATAACCACCTGGAAATAAAATTATTTTGTAGTGGCAAAGCATTTCTCTTGCTATGCAGCTTTTATACAACTGCTTTCATAGACCACATCAACTATTGGGGTGTTATTTTTAAGAATGAACTGCTTTAGTATACAACAGGTTTTCCATTTCTCTCATTTCTCTTTAAGTTTCTTCTTAAATCACAGTAATATCCTTTTGTTTCAACTACTAATATTCCAACTCAATTGTATTAAAATTGCTGCTTTCCCCCAATACATTTCTATGTGTCACAGAGAAATTAAACAAGGTCTGATATACCAACTATATATATCTTTACCATAGCTTTACAAAAGAATTTAAATCTAAGTTCAAAGCATTCACTTCAATTCTTCCATTTAGAATCAAACTTCTTTCTTACTGACTTCAAGAGTTAAGTTTTATCATTGACTGAAACAGTTTTTTATAGAGTCTTACAATGCTAAAAGGTTAATCTGATTTTAGTTCTGTTTTGGGAATGTAACTTGCCATGCTTCTCTGCTGCCACATGGTCTCTGTTAAGCATCATGTCGGCCTTGTCCTGCTGAAGTGTTGAGACTGAGAGATAAAAACAGCAGCCGATGTTTTTGTCCTTTTTAACCTGCAGTGAAGTTGGTTTAAAGTAGCTGAGCAGACAGAGCTCGTTGTGAGCCATGCTGGGGTGGCTGTGGCTGCCGGCCCCGTCCTGGCTGCTGCCATCCCCGGCCCTGTGGCCGCTCTCCGTCTCGGGGTTGTTTCTGGCCCTGGAGTCCTTCCCGGCCTCGGGGCCTGGCGGGCTCCCCGGTGAGAGGCTCGGCAGCGCTTTCACCACCTCTGGGAACAGGAAAATCCCAGCCGGGCCAGGGAGATCTGATCAGCCCAGGCCTGGCCACCCTGGGCCGAGCAGGGCCGACCCAGACCCTGCTCAGCCCGGGCCCCGTCACCTCCTTCTGAGGCCAGAAGTGAAGTGAGTCCCCCTCCGTTGTTTTTTTTTTTGTCTTAAGAATGTGTCTTTACAAAAATCGTAGCAGCCTTTCATTGGTTCTATTGAAAAATGCCAACCTATGACAAGTATGTACCAAAGAATCTCTGCTTGGGGCAGTAATTCATACCTCTTAATTTCTGTTGTCGTGCTTTATTGTAAGAATGAGGAAAGCATCACCGTGATGAGGAAGGGGACACATGGAGACAGAAGCAAACTGACACTTGTTAGTATTGAGAGAGAGGTCCTAGAATCATAATGAATATAGGGACAAATCCGCAGATGACCTACTGCCATGACAATTTATTATCCAGCACAGTCTTAAACACACCCCCACACAACCCTCTCTTGGGGCGGGAAGATGGATGGGGCATATTTTACACCAATTAGTACATGAATAGAAAAAGACTTATAATTGTTGTCAGTGTCTTGTTCTTAGACTTTAGAAATTAAGAAGTACTTCTCACCCCAAATCATACAAGTGGAATTCATATATGTGTGTGGGTATATATGCGCATCTAGTTTATAACTGGAATTGGAAAGTGATAACCACTTTATGGCAAAGGTAACGACTCTCTTATCATTGCTAAGATGAAAGACAATCTGTCTGATGGTAAAAAACAAGTTATTCCTGCTTTTAATGCAGTTTTGAGTAAAATCCTTAGTGTTCAACCACTTAAAATGAAGCAGGGAGCTCAGCTGTTAAAGATGGCTTAATGATAAAAGAGAGTTGTGACCTGGCTTGCAGTTACCCCTGTAGGGCTCCCATAGTGCCAGTCTGGTAATGATCATTTTTCAGAGAGCTGGCTATCTCTAGCATTTGGCTGTGCTGCAGGAATTCCAGTTGTAATTAAATGAGTTAAAATACTTTTTCACAGCTTATTCAGGATGACAAATACTTCCTATTCTACAAACCTCTGAAAACTAAAGCAGCTCTTCCCCCTGAAATATTGTTACAAAGTATTAGTTTCATTTTAATGAGTTGGAAGAATTTTGCACAATTTTCTTTAAATCTTTTCCATGCATTTCCACCAAAAAGATTGCCCTTGCTGTCCAAGTTCTGCAGTAGGGACTTACTCTGCTGAGTCACTGCAGCCTGCTGACAGAGCCCACTCCTGCTCTCAACTTGGCATCCAACTGAGACAGTTGATCCACAAAAACAACTTTTCCTAATTAGACATCTCTACTGACAGGTAGAGGACAGTTCTGTTGTGAAAATGGTGCTAGACTAGGAAGGGACAAATTATAGGAATAAAACAATAAAGTAATGGTAGAAAGAGAGAAAGTTCAGCATCACAGCTCAGGCTGTTGGAAAAGCCTAACTTCCCTAGTGGGCATTCTGTTAGAGGAAGTGCAAGAAGCTGTACTCCATTCTGCACAGCAGCAGGGTGGGCACACATGCAGTGAAGAAGCTTCCACTCTGCCTTCAGTCACAAATAAGAAGTACCTGTGGGTCCTATGAAGATGGGACTTGCAATGGACCACATCAGACTGCTGGCAAGGTGCCCCCCAAGACATTTACCTGATCTGCTCTGCCAGGATGACCAGGCAAAGATCAGACTTGACTAACCATGAAACCCTTACCATGCTGTGCTGCTTCATATGAAAATTGATTTAATGGCTCTCAAAGCAGCTTTTTGAGGACAATGTTCATTGTATACCTCTTAAACACACTTTTATGGCACTGATTTGTAAGCAGCCAGGAGACAGTCATAACATTCCTGACAGACCTGTTGGACTCATGCACTGTATGACAACATCACTGTATGACAACATCATGACCCCAAAGGCTGCTCTGTTTCTGTTCCACAATACATATGCGAGTTGTTATTTTGTCCTCATTCTCTCTTCATTCACCACTCTGCAGTAAATTTTCTCCATCAATTAAGTTCTTGTGTTCTCTGTACTGTGAATTAATGAGATGGATTTGATGATGTGACTGTGATAGCATCAGGTTGGCCATGATGGCTGATACTGCCCTCACCCATCTAGTATTCTGAGGCTAGGGAAAAAATTCATTATGCTTTATTACAGCCCATTAAGAAATTCAATTTTGGAATAACACAAAGGAAAACTAGAATTTGTTTTTCAGCTTTTTTGTTTTATTTAGGTTTTGTACTTTGTTTTGGTATTTGTGTGTGTGAGAGAGAGACAGAGAGTCAGAATTTATATAAAGGCTGTAAGCTGTGAACATGGGTTAACTTCAGAAATGAGATTTCATACTAGGTAACTTAAGGAGTTCCTCCTCACCATTGCCCTTAGAAGTTGCAGTGAACATTAACTGATGCCATACAGCATTACATTTGGGGAGACTCATTAAAGCTAACGGGAAGTTGCTGGTGATGTATAAAGGTGAATACTGATGCAGTGATTCTACAATCCCCTGCCGATGTCTCCAGTGACTCCTGATTAAACTGTAAAGCAAGGTCTCAGGCTCTTCACACCTAGGGTACACAACTGTGCTTTGTCAGCATGTTTACAAAGTTCTCTCAGTTTTCTGAGATGGTTTGGCTCATCACAATCAGTTATTAATCACCTGTGATACTTCATTTCCAGTGGAGCTATGAAAGAATTCATTTTCTGCCCATTATATTTGTTGGTGCAATTAATGCCTATCTATTAGTTGCTTGATCAAATTACTTAGTGCATTTTTTCCTGTGTCACCCCATGACAGAGAAGTCCAGAAAGGTATACCTGACTTCTCCAAAAAAAAAGATAATTTGCTAAACAAAATTTTCTTCTGTCCTGACACTGTAAATAAGCAGAAAGCCCAATAAGGATAGTGGGTTTGTAAATGCAAAAATGGGTAAAAAGGAATTGATTTTGCCCATTTTACTTCCAGAATGACTGGCCATCTTGGCTCTGATAAATCAAGTGACACTGTCTTTATTAATTAACACTGGTGTTAACATTACAAGGGAAAATACTGGAAAGTAATTAGGAGTTGGCAATTAGCCATCATGCAGGACAGAGAACAAAGGACAGGATCTGCTGTCTTTGTGCTCTGGTCTCTCTGTTTCATGCCAGTCTGGGCTCACTCCCCACAGCCAGCAGAACCAGGCAAGAAAGGTGAGCTTCAAACTTCCCCCAAGCAAAGCCTCCCACACACGTCCTTGTTTCTGGTGCCATCTCACATGCAGGCTGAAAAGATCTGCCCTGCCACTTGCACCTGAGTTTGAGGCAGCCTCGCTTCTGGCTTCAGAGCTGCTGCAGGAGACATCAATCATGGGATGAGACAAGGAAGTGAGGGCAAAAGGAAAAGGAACGTGGCACAGACGTGGCAGGACTGGATGCTGCTTTCATCATGGAAGACCCCTGGATATCTCTGTGTGTTGCTCCCTGACAAAACTCCGGGGATTCCCATACCAGAAAAAATGCAAGAAGCTGCTAGAGAGCTGCTCTGTCTGTCATGTGGGAACAGCAGAGCAGGTATGGAGAGATGAGTACATAAGTACACGTCTGTTTTCAGGATATGGATTGGGATATAGAACACAAAGAGCTGGAAGATCAACAGAGTGCTTTTGGAGCCATGAGCTTCGAGTTGAATGTGCATAAAAATTGGTGCTGGTCTACAGACTCTTTTGCAACAGAAGCTTCACTGGTTACAGGAGCCAGTGCAAAAAGATAAAGACAAGAATAAAAGGCCTGTCCTTGCTGCCAGACCTCTGTGCCCCACTCTCAGAGAGCTGGCTGCTGTAGCTACATTCGCCAATACTTCCAGTTCATCTTGTTTATACCTACATCCATGCACAGCTGTGCCCATGGTGAAAGAGCAATGTTCTCAGGACATCCTGAGATAGAGATGACTCTCATGGAGCAGAAATCAGGATGTGAAGAGGTTTGTGTCTCTTTACACCTGTTGAGAGTTTATTTTTGTTGTGAGATAAGATTAAAAGGAAAGAAAGCAAAGCAGATTCAAACTTGAAAACATACAAAGAAAACTTTATAAACAGAGCTAAAGGAGAAAATAATAATAATGATGAGATAATCAGAACAAAATTCTAGAAAACTTTTTTTTTCCCCCACTGACAATGCAAAGATAAAGCCCACAACATTTACTCAGTTTACTACTTTTAAAAACAGACTGATCTTCAATTCACTTGGGGAGAAGAGTTTCTCTTTTTGTGCTGTGGAGACTTTTTCCACAAGTAAACAGGTTTTCTCGTGGCTTTGTCACAAACGAAAATAACCACCTGGAAATAAAATTATTTTGTAGTGGCAAAGCATTTCTCTTGTTATGCAGCTTTTATACAACTGCTTTCATAGACCACATCAACTATTGGGGTGTTATTTTTAAGAATGAACTGCTTTAGTATACAACAGGTTTTCCATTTCTCTCATTTCTCTTTAAGTTTCTTCTTAAATCACAGTAATATCCTTTTGTTTCAACTACTAATATTCCAACTCAATTGTATTAAAATTGCTACTTTCCCCCAATACATTTCTATGTGTCACAGAGAAATTAAACAAGGTCTGATATACCAACTATATATATCTTTACCATAGCTTTACAAAAGAATTTAAATCTAAGTTCAAAGCATTCACTTCAATTCTTCCATTTAGAATCAAACTTCTTTCTTACTGACTTCAAGAGTTAAGTTTTATCATCGACTGAAACAGTTTTTTATAGAGTCTTACAATGCTAAAAGGTTAATCTGATTTTAGTTCTGTTTTGGGAATGTAACNTGTGAGCCATGCTGGGGTGGCTGTGGCTGCCCGGCACTGTCCTGTGATCCCCAGCCATGCGGCTGCTCTCTGTCTTGGAGCTGCTCTTGGCTTTGGAGTCAATTCTAGCTTTGAGGGCCTGTGGACTCCCTGGTGAGAGGCTCAGCAGCCTTCTCACCACCCCTCCGGGAACAGGAAAACTTTCAGCAGGGCCAGGGAGACCACATCAGCCCAGGCCCAGCCCAGCCACGCTGGGCCAAGTGGGTCAGCCCGGACCCTGCTTGGCCCGGGCCTGCCACCTCCTCCCAAGGCCGGAAATGAAGAGAGTCATCCTCTTTTTTTTTTTTTTTTTTGTCTTAAGAATGTGTCTTTACAAAATCGTAGCAGCCTTTCATTGGTTCTATTGAACAATGCCAACCTACAAGAACACCTTTGCACCTCTGACATATTTCTGTCCTGACCTCTCCATGCTGGCCAGACACAAGAGCCTAACACCACAGCAAGGACCAGGAGAAGGCATATTAATCCTATCCACCAGTCATGGCCATTCCTTCCCGCTGTGTCAGGACTGGGTGACTGGTGGCATTTTCAGTATTTACAGATCCTGTATGCCCCATGAAGAAGCTTGCTGAGTTGGTGAATCCATCCAGCTCACAACATGCTGGCTGCTGTGAAGTTCTGTGAAGTCATGCCAGCATGACACTGGTTCTGCAATAACAACCCCTGTCCTTGATGGAAGCTGCAGACTTCCATCACGTGGAGAATCATACTGATCCTGCTTTACATTGTTGAGATTAAGCAGAAACCCTACCCTATGATACTCTAGTCCTTCAACACAACCCCTTATATAAATACCTTGTACCTAAGAAGTTAATTCATTTTAAAATGACCTGTAGTGGTCTAACGACAGGTTCAGGAAGTCTGCTAAGGAAGGCGAGAGCCTCCCTTGGAATGAAGGATATAAACCCCCTCCCTCCAAATTACTATAATTTTCGATTTAAGATGGCTCTCAGGCAGAGGTATGGGAATAGGAATAACAGTTCTTTATTAGGAGAACTAAAATAAAACAAGCATGCTGTATTTAAATAAAAAAACAAAACCTACTGACAGTCAGAATAGAACTGACACCCTGTTTGTCAGGGTGTTGGTAGCAGTCCAGTTGCAATGGTGGCTGCAGTCCTCCTGGGAGTGGCAGATGTGGCTCTGTTGAAACAGTGATCCTGGAGAAAGGGGCAGCCTCTGCTGAAGGTCCAGTGGAGAGAGATGGGCCTGATCTTCTTCTGGGAGTCCAGTGGAAAAGGCTGCTTTTCTGCCCCAAATCTCAGGTTTTTATCCAGGTAGGAATGCTTGGCTCCTCTTCCTGGATGGAGCAATGGGATGATGGAATTTTATCAGTGGACTCAATGGCCCATTAGCAGAAGATCTCTCCCTGGAGGGAGGATGGGTCGTGGAAGAGATAAAGAAACTGCTCTGGCTGGTTTCTTATCAGCTGGCCTATTGACAGAAGATTACATCACTACCCCCTACCCCAGTTCCAACAGATGGTGATAGAATAACACAGCTCTGGTTAGATTTTGCACTGCAGCCCATGACACCTATAAAGAGTATTTAATGTTTTCACATTACAGCTAAATATAATCTCCTGTAAAAATTAAAGATGTTAAAACAAATAAAACCCTGTCATATATAGGTAAAACCTTACAAAAGAAAGGGCTTATAAAATCATGGTTCAAGCCTAGTTACTTTGGCTAAGTATAGCTAATAGCTAGCCTGATAAATTCCCATGAGAAAAGAGTTGTAACTGTGAGAATCTGCTTGCATATAAATCTATTCCTGTGGGAACTGATTGCACCTGTGAGGAGAAAGACTCTTACCCATGAGAAATTGTTCTTTACCCAGGAGAAAAACATGTAAATGTTATTAGAGAGAAAAGTTTTGATGGACATGTACACTAGCCATTACCAATCAATGAACTGAGTTACAATGAGTTACTGACCAACTGGAATTAAACATAGTGCCTTCTTTTAATCATATAAATATGAGCTGTGTGCAATATGGCATAGTGCATGAAGGAAATAGGTGTCTTTGTCTATATCTATTATGACAAAAACCTTGTAAAAATAGCACTTGAATAAGTGTGTTTTATAACTTCCAATGATACTTAGTTTTGAAGCCCTGGAATGTAATTCATGTGTTGAATAAATACCCTTCAAATATCACCGTTACCATTCACATCACAAAGGGTAATACGTTCTCTTCAGTTCTTTAGTAACATCAAAATAACAAAGTCCATCCCTTCAGATGCTGATGGCAGTGTGTCCCTCTGCAGTACAGTGGGAGTAGAAAAGAGGAGAAATACACATTACATCACAGTTCTGAGAAGGCCGTGTCATGCTGCCTGTTTCAATGTTGCAACACACTGAGTTCAAAGCAAAATGGTTTCTTAACAACCAGACCTTTGTGATTAAATGTTGCCATAATGTGTTACCATAAGGTTTGCCAGGATTGCTGTGTCAGTGTCAGTTATCCTACAAAATACATTCCAATTCTAGTGCCTGTAAGAACTGTGTGTGAGTGATTAAATGGCTATATGAAAAAATAAAAGTGCTGTTGCTGATGTAGAGCATTTGGGTAGCAGCAAATAAAGCAATTCCTTTGTTCCTTTTTCCTCCTAGGTAAATAGTATGAAAATCCATATGCATAAGCAACATTAAATATGTCTGTGATACCATGAAGAAATGCAGCTTGACCACAAGAAAGTTTGCAAGAAGAGATAAAAAAGCAGCTGTGAAAAAGGGGCAGCAGGAAGGAACTGTGTAGGCCAGTTATCCAACTCTACAGTGAGTCCAGAGAAGTCAGTGACTGCCGTTCATAACTCCCGCAGCTCAAGCTGCTGTTTCTTGGTCACCGCTCTGGAACAAGAAATGAAAGCTGAGTTGCATTGTGGGGATGCCGTATCCTTGCTCCAGAGGTACAGGAGGAACCTCTAGTCTGTGTAGCCATGGAGTTTACAGCCAGCTTTGCAGAAGACACCAAAGACACCACTGGTGATGCAGTTGTGGCAGTGAAGGAGTTCATGGAAAATCCATGCAGGAGATGAGGGAATATCCATGGCACTAATTTATGTCAGGTGGCATCCACACACAAATGCAATGTTTGCAATAGCTGAGCTGGCTATTCTAAAAGCTGGTTCAGGCCTGTCAACAGAAACAGAAAAACAAAAATAGCTTGCAGGTAGTTGTACAATAAGATATTTATATATCAGTGTTTTCCAACTCATAATTATATAGCATATGGATATAGAGTGAATAGGAGGTTTTCTGGTTTGGCTGAAAGGTCCTCCATGTCACTATTCCCCATCTTAGTTATGTTCATTACAACTGAGTACTGTCTCATATTATAAACCGAAGGGACCAACTTTAACATGAAGACCAAATAGAGGCACAAGCTAATAGTAGTCATATAAAAAATAGGTAATTTCTGTCCTTGGAATAAACCTGGAGAGCAGCTCAGTGCCCCTGATGTCTAGGGGAAAATCGTGTCTGTCTTCTTCTTGAGACATTAGTCCTTCTCACAGAAGACACCCTCACTACCACACTGCACCCTCCCCATGGCACTCTCAGAAGAAAATTCAGTACAGGGATGCAGAACCTAACTCTGACTCACAAAGAAAAAGGCTGTACAGAGTGTAAGGGCTGAATAGGAATACGAGAGGAACAGGGAAATAGAGATTTGTGTTTGGTAAAGCTAGGCACTGTCCTGGTGAGTATGGTGAGGTTGTGCCATCATTCATCAGCCACCAGCATGGGTAATGGGTTGAAAAGAGGCCTCTTGAAGCCCAGCCATGAGAAGGTTCTAGTTCCTGTGATACTGAAACTGTTAATCAGTAGCCTGCATGGTGACTGAGAAACCTCCTCTCCCAGTAAATGTGCAGGTGGCACTAAATAAGAAAGATCAGCCTAGGCAGGGAAGAGCAGCACTTCAGTCTATAATCACCTTAAAGATAAGACATCTGAGGTTGTCAATCCAAACACCAAAGGTTCAAACCACCAATAGCCCCCCAAGGCTTAGTCATGAGAAATAGAGGGTTTTGTCCTCTGGCAGGACAATCAGAAGCACAGCTGGGTAGTGCCAGGCTACGTCACCACCCTGCTGAAGTGGACCAAAGGACTTGGAGTGGACTGCAGCTAGAGACACTTGCTGTGAGCAAGGCCAGATGCCCACTGAAGTGCATCAGATGGAGTAAGATTGTTGATTAAGGGATGTTTTCCTTCCCCTCTACTCAGTGATACTGCTCTCCCAGGATAGAGCCCAGCTAAGGAGGATTTGGAAATGAAGTCTAGGAGAAGATGACCAGGATAGATATGATTGCTAAGAGAAGCTTGAGGAGCTGATGTTCAATCACAGAAGAGTGAGGCAAAGGAGTGACCACCTATAACAACTCAAAGGGGACGTAGAAACATGACAGAACCAAACTCTTCCTGAAAGATGACACAGAAAACAGTGGCTGCAAGCTGTGCCTTGAGAAGGTCAGAGCAGACATCAGCAAAATTTCTTTGCTAGGTGTGGAGTTCAGCACAGAAGCAAGCTATTGAGAGCTATCCTCCCCAAAGGTTTTCAGGACTGGAAGGAGTCAGAGACAATTGGTGTGTAAAATGCTACATTAAAACAGTTCTACTGACAAAAAAATAGGGAAAAACAGGTGTAAGAGGAACTTCTGAGTGTCACTTCTTGAAATTTCAATGGAAAACAGTTGTACTCAAAATGACTCTGCACAGCTCTGCAATTTCACAGGAGGGATGTTGTACTCTAAAAGAAGCATGTGACAGATCCCCCCATCCAGCAAGGTGGGGATCTGTCACAGGTCAATCTGCTGTGCAGAGGTGAATTGCCCAGCTCCCTGAGTGACCCTTTTCCTCCTCCTCCTCATGGGGAAGGGTAAAAAGGTGCCTGAGGCAAGGAGAAAAGGGCATCTTTAATGAGATTAAGGCTTGACTCTGCTGTAAACCTTTCAGTGAGGCTCTGAGCATATGGTTCCCTCCTTCCACTGAAAAACAAGAAAGGCTTGCTGATCATTCAGCAGTGCTCCACATTTCTGCCACTCTGCTGCAACCTGGGCAAAGGTTTGATTGTTGTGGGGCACAAGATGGACCAAACAAACCTTTGCCTGCTCCTCCTTGTGCCCTGCAGTGATCAAGTCTCTGCCAAGAATGTAGCAAAGAAGCTGGGCCTGCTGGGACCCACATCAGATCCACAGCACATCATGTCCTAGGTATGTTTCCATTCCCATGAAGGACCCTCTCCCAAGGTCTGAGAGGTGTCCCAGCAACCAAGAGAAGCCACTGCCTATGCCTCATTTCTGAAACCTTTTTGTGTCTCCCACTGCAGAGTTTGAGGTGTAAAGAGCAAGCCTTGAGCATCAGCTTGTGTCATTTCAATGTTTTTGCTGGGCAGATACACCATCCTGCTGAAGTAAGCACTGCACCCTACCTGAGCTGTGAACAAAGAGCTCGGTTTCCATTTGGCAAATACATCCATTCACTGTGGGTTTTTTTTTTATTTTTCTAACTGGGGGAGTATATTCTCCTTGTCCCTAAGCCCATATATAACTTCCAGCAGCTCTCCCCAGCATTCTACATTATAAAATCAATCTCTATTTAAGTAAGAGAGGGATATTTATTTCTAAATTTTTAATAATGTATTTTGTGATTGTTACAGCCTTCAGTGTTGTATTATTTATTTATTGCAACTATATGGTGCCCTGATACATGATAATAGAGGAGCTACAGAAATTAGAATCCTAAGCAAAACCAAGTTCAATAATTTTGCTACATCTAGGACTAAATCCAAGATTAACAAAGGAGCAAAACTGCAATGCAAGAGCAATACCATAAAGTTTTTGCTCCCAAGTTTTAATGGACCTGGTCGAAGAAAGCTACAATACTAAGAAGATCAATCATCACTGCAAGAAAAATTAGAATTGGATCTTAACATATATCCTAAGGTGTTTCAGAAATAAGTAATTTGCTGTGGGGTTCTTAAAAGTTAATAATAAATCTGCACACTGGCTCAAATGAAACAAATACCAAACTTTTTGTTTCTTTCTTATATTCTCCCTGCAAAGGTAGTTTCCTTCCAAAATACATTCAAAAGTCTGCAGCTCAGGGAAAAAGAAGATCAATGTACCTCCAAAAGGCCTGCATTCACAAGATGATATATCAGCACCATTCATTTGGTACCAAAGTTCCCACAAGCTTCGGTAGGCTACAGTTTATCTTAAGCAGCTGAGTTAATTTGTCACTGGAACCTGAAAGCAGGAAAATCAGGGATTCTGGGCCTTGCCTGAAATTTGTGCTGACTCTTGGGGAAGTCATGGTTCTGCCTGCTCAGGCATAACAGCTGCAGTATGCCTGCTTCCCCAGAGTTTGGCTGCAAGGAACCCCATGGGCAGCCCAGGTCCACAGCCCCTGCCTTCTTTGGGAACAGTGCAGTGATCACACTCCTGAGTGGAAGAAAGCCAGATGTAGAGATTGTGTTTGCTCAAAATGACCAAACAAATCCCATCCTTCATGGTGCATGGGATCTGGTATAGAGAGGAAATGGAGCTGCCAGGAATCAGCAGGGTAATGACCTTCCCTTCAGGAAACCTTTACTGAACTAAACAAAACTGATTCTGGTGGAGTTGGTTCAAATTTCTTATGCTTTGATCACTCAGGTTACAAACGTCAATACTTTTGACATCTTTCTGCAAAACTCCATGTCTCATTCACTTCCCTCAAGACTGCGCTGAAAAAATTTTTGGCTGATGGGTCTTCTTTTCCATGTTGCTTCTTCCCCAGCTCCACAAGCACTCCTGTCCTGCAGAAATATGCCTTTCTTCAGGGCTGTTTTCCTGTTGCTCTGATGCCTATCACTGCCTCTGAGTGGTGTCCTAGCTGCCAGGCCAGCCTTCAATGAATGTCATACCATGGCACTATGCCCTTCACCCCACTGCGAGGTGCCTGCCTTCTTTACAGAAGACAATAAGGCAATTCATATCCTGACTATCAGGATATTTGGGATGTTGGTTGAGCCAGCAGCAGAGGCAATCATCTTGAGCCTTCCCCTGCTTGCGACAACTTTTCGAGATATTCTGCTTCCTCAGACACTAGAATAAGAGTGCGACAAATTACTTGGTTTCATTTCTGCTTCCTGTAGCTGATGAAATGCTAAGGGTCTAGGTAGGAATTAAAAATCCTGAAGTGAGAGACTCAGCAAACTTAAAGCCTACTTGATAAAGTTCCAGAGGGGAAAATGCAATGTTATTGCATGTTATTGCCCTCAAGACTGGCTGTCTGAATCATACCTAAGAGGAAATTCCAAGAAAGCAATATTCAGATCATGGGTTTCTGTGGATGGTACCTCCTCCTCACACAATGTGATTGTCTCTGGCCTAGGCATCAGGGTCTGGTTTTACCTCATGCAGAACAAAAATTCTCCAGTTTTTATTGAGAATGGCATACAGACAAAGCAAAGCAATCTGAGTGAGCTTCTTAATTTGGTAACTCACTGACTGACCTCAGTCAGCCAAGGCTGGTTAGAGCCAGCCACAGCTGTCTCTAAAAGCTTTTCAGCTCATCCATGTCAGATCTGAGTCTTTGGTGGAGAGTACCTGAGCCTGGCTCCCTTCAGAGGCAATCCTGACTATGTCCAGACTAGACAAGCTCCTTGTGAGCAAGGTGAAATGAATCTCCCAGTGAGGCAGAGAGACACTGCCACTTATGTTCTTACATTAATTCGTGGTGGAAGTTGAGAGCCTGTTTTGTGGTGAGAGCTTATCAGCAGACCCAGAGGGCAGTGAGTGCTCCAGCCCTCAGTAGAGAGCTCGTGCTGCCTCCCCAGGCAGTGTGGCCTGCCTTCTGACACTGCCTCTCATCAAATCCTGCCACCGAATGAGGGGCTGTAGCACGTGTAACCAGACACAGCTGCTTCCTTCGGGGGGTACACCAGTGCTTCCTCTGCAGACCTGCCTTGCACCACGACACAAGGCCATAAGAAGTGTCCTGCTGGATCCAAGAGACAGTTCATCCCTCCCTGAACTATGTCTTTTGTGAGGGCTTGTGAACCTGGCCATGACCTGCCTGGCCAAGCCCTGCCCCTGTATGCAGGGCTCCACACACTTCCCCCGAAGAGAGATCTGCGGTGGAAGGGACTCTAGAGGGTACCTCCCTGCACAGCTCTTCTAGCAGCACTTTTATGAACTTTCATCCTCTAATTTCCCTAACCCCACATAAAGCCCATTGGCACTGTCCACTTTTGCCACCTCTTGTAACAAATTCCTATGCCTACCTTGTAGAGAAATGTTGTTTTTCATTTGCCTTAAATTGATCTCTGTCTAATGCTCCCTGTTTCTGGTTTTATGGGATTTGAGATTCAGTGAATCACAATATTAAAGTCACCTTATTTCTGCCTACAGGATTTTGTAAAGGACATCGCTTCTTTTTATAGCTGCAAAGTAAGCACCCTGAAACAATGTTAGAGATTTCCATCCCCTTTGCTGCTTAGGAGAGCTGGAAGTCATAGAATTCTTTGCTCAGGAGAGCAGCACATATCTTAGACCTGGCTTTTGGTGGCAAGTGGTGTTTTCATACTATAAGTTTCTGTGTTTCTCACATGTCCTTTCCACAATTAACAGCACTGCCTGGGGGAAAGGAATTAGCTACTTCACTGTCTTTCATGCTTGCAAAAACACTGCCAGCAATTTTAGCTCAAATGTCTTTGAAAAATCATAAGTCAGTTTAGAAAACTACCCATGATTGCTTTAAGCTACATAAATACTTTTCTTCTAGCAATGTCTTGCTGTGGTTTCGAATTAATCATTCAGATACTATTCTCATTAGTGCTCTCCTGTCAGTTAGCCCTGAAAACTGTGTGGCACAACTTGCTGAAAAGTACAAAACATTTTGATGACAATCTTCAGAAAGTTTGGCCACAGATACAATGGCTTCATTAACTATTTCACACTAGCACACTCTAAAGAAGAGTGGGAATTTATCAATCTGCCCCAGAAATCTACATATCAGTTTCTCCCTCTGGAAACCAGACTAAATAAAACAGGCTGACCCCAAAGGGACTGCCTGCATATTAATTGGTCCAAATTTGTAAGATGCCTTGACATAAATGGTGTTATGAGGACTCTGGGAATGGAGCCAAAGCATGTCTCCCTGATGTAGCCCTGAGTAATTCTGTGCAGCTTTATCACAGGAATGATCTTTCTATTCTCCTAAATCTGCTGGCTACGTGTGTTGCTCTATTTCATCTTAGTTGTTAGAAAACAACTAGCTCAAGGCCTTGAATCAGCAATAAATCAACTTTTTTAAACAAAATAAAAAAAAAAAGCACACCCAGTAGATCAACTGACCTTTAGCCCTGAACATAAAACTGAGAAGTACATTACTGTTTGTTTTGTGACACACCAGGCAACTCTCTACTCCTTTACATCCTCATGTGGCACTCCTGGTGTTACACTTGGTATGCTATCAGAATGCCATAGTGACTCAGACTCTGAATAACCTGTAGGTTTCTTCTTCTGGAGCATGTTAATAGATTAAGCTCACAGTTGCTAATTTTATAGTATTTCAAAAGATGATTATATATTTATGCATTATTCATTGTACAAATCTAGCATGATATATTATTTACAACAGTATTAAGAGTATTTATTATTTATTATGTTCCTATATTAATACATATTATTTCAAGCAAGACTTTTTGCAGTGCTGTTTGTTGATTTCAGTTACTGGAGGTAGTATTCTGCAGAGTAGACAGTACTGTCCTGTGGGTTGAGACTACCGTAATCTAATTACCTTGGCCAAGAAATGCTATTCACGTTTGCCTGAGCAATATTTTATAATTTGGGAATGTATTGTGGTCAGCTCTGTCTGGGTATAGATGGCTATGAAGAGGGATGTAAGATATCTGCTCTCCTCCTCTATGTGGTGTACTAGTGCAGAGTCCCATAGACCAGATTTCTTTTCCTCTGTCTGTGGACCTGGGCAGACCCACAGGCTGCTGCAGCTGCTACAGACATCCAGTGAGTTGTGGACACAGCTGTCCTCTTCGTTTTCCTCCCTCAGAGGGAAACCAGAATCATTGTAAACAGAAAATTGCACAAGCCTCAGCTGATGCAGACACTGGCCGCTTAGGGAAGTGCTTTCTTGAAATGAAATTGGTATTACAGCAAATGCTCTAGCTTAAAGTTATTAGGCCATCACAAAAAGGCCTTGCTGAAATAAATTATTTTTTGCTGGGGAATAGAACCATACAACAAAGACATGTCGAGTCTTCTGCAGCTTAATTTCAGCAACTGACCTCTTGTCTTGGTAGAACAGAGCCTGAGTGGTCTGTCTCTGAGAAGAGCTACTCTTGGGCAAATCAGAAAAAAATGTTGAAGATTGAAAAAGGCTGGAAGGCCTTGCAGCAGAAATAGGAATCCAGCTTAAACACAAGTTTCAAAACAATGGAGACCATAGCCCCATCCCTACTCAGGTTTGCTGGCAAGTTTCTCCCTTAAAGCATAGGGTGCAGGCTTCTTCTGAAGAATATTCAGCTTTGAGTGATCATTAAGACCCACCTTCCATTCCTACAAGGTCAAATGTACTGCCAGTCCACCTCTACATACTTAGAGACATGTCTGATTTTCTAATGTAGTTGGGCTTATTCAAGAAGTACCTGGCCTGTAGTAGGCCTCTCTCCTTTCAGCTCCACCACCTCACTGGAACTCATTTTCCCTGGCTGGCACACTTTACTTGCACCACCTTCCAAGACCTGTAATTGCAAGAGGATCTGGAGTTCACTCAGGCATTTTTCACTAAGTAGTTCCTGTTTGCCATGCAGCCCTTACTTCTATTAAGTGATGAGGACATTTAAATCTTAAAGACAGTAGGTTAGGAGAGCCTTAACCTAGCTAATCTTTAATGGGAACGCTTTCCCAGGCAGGTTCGAAATATTGTCTGAGGCTTCAAGGACTTTCGTGGCCTAAGCTATTTGGTCATCCCTATGTCACTTTTCTGAATCACCCAACTCCCCTTATGTACATGGGATGCTTTATTTTTGTCCTGATTTTTCCAGTTACTCTGTCTGTTTATCTTTGGTCTCCTATGTTCTCTTCAGCTGACTCTCTGAATCAAGAGCTCTCCATTGTGCCAGCTTAACTTCCCTCTTCTGGTCTTCCCAGCTTGCCTCACTGAGTTCCCTCCTTTGTTTTTTCTGCCTGCACCCAAAACACCAAAACTGTCTCACTTCACCTCTGTAGACAAAATTGTTGTGCAAACTCATTGATCTTCGCTCTTATCCTGACTCATTTCTACTAGCAGTGGTGGAAATACAGAAGTTTATCTCAATTAAATTTTTTGGCAATTAGCATCTACCTGTCACTACTATTCAGTTTTCTCCAGTGTCCCCTTCAGCTTCTTTCTATGCTATTTTTTCACCTGGTTTCCATGAGAACCATCTCAGTCTATCTCTATCCTGCCAGACCTATATTTGGATCCTGTCAGGAAAGAACAAATAATTTACTCTCAGGCAACATTTGAGGCCTCAGCTGCTCTAGCGACACTTAAAATATGGTGAGATAGTGAGAGTCACCTCATCAAAATGTATCCAGGACACTCCATGTGCTCATATCCTGCTATACCATAATAAATGGAAGTCAATCCCATAACACACTGTTGGTCTACACACAGATTCATGTGTCAAAAGCTTTACAGATGTGCATCAAATCTCCAGCTGTAGCAAGGAACAAGAGCAAAGAAGATTCTCTGGTATCCTTTCCTCTGACAAAACAGCTAGCTTCCCTTCAAATCTCACCAAACAGCTTGTGTGGTGGGCTTTAGATATGATCTCTCCCTTCTATTTTGTTGACTGGCCTTGTGAGAGCTCCTTGGAAGTTCACTGAGCCATTCACTCGCAGTTTCACTGAGAGAATGTGAGGGGAGAGATGGGGATGCCCTCCTCCAATGGGACATGTAGCTCCCTGGCATAGAGAAGCAAAGGATCAAGTATTGCAGAGGTCCCAGCTGAGTCAGCCAAGTGACTGGCAGCCCCTTAGGAGTCAGGGCAGGACATAAACCTCCATGAGTAGCAATAAAGCGCAGCACAGGGATCTCTCAGTGCCCTCAAGGCAAAGAAACTGCAACAAATTAAAGATGATGGAATTTGTGTGAAAGACATTTCTGAATAATGCTATGCTATATACAGCCTCTGAGAAAGTTATACTAAAGGACTATTTACTTCACAAAGCTGTCCCTCACCACCCAGTAAGAGTAGTTTTAAAAACCATTATCTGGGCTTGGCATATGTGAGAGCTCCTAAACAGTAATAGTTAATTTTTTGCCAATGAATACATTAAATATTGTCCAGCTGGTGCCTTGTGACAGAACCAGTTATTTTGTCTTTAAAGCATGATGGTTCAGATGGTTGAGTATCCCTTTGTATGGAGGTGTTTGTTTCAGTTTAGCTTCTGCTACAGCTTAGGAAGATAGACCTTACAGTATGGAGAGTAATAAATGCCTGGCAGTCAGTATGTAATACTGCTCTATTCAAGTTTGTGAGAACATACCCTAATTTCATTTTATATCTAGCCTGAATGGGAAAACATGACATGAGGGCCAGTGGTGTTTGCACCAGCTAAATAGTCTCAGTGTAACCTTGTAGAAATCCGAAGTCCAAGATACATCTATGAAGACTTTGATATGCTTAGTCAGAGGTTCATGCAGCACAGCTTGTAATTACTTATTCCACATATGAGAGCAGTGTGAAAAAGAAAGAGTAAAACTCCAATTCTTGAGGAAGACAGTGGATGCATCATCTTCAGCTGTACTGCAATAGCTACCATGAACACTAGATAAGACAAATGTTAAGTATTAAGTAAGAAAAAACATCATGTATTGCCTTTTTTTAGCAAGTATTTCAGTAATTTCCCAACACACACACCATTTTTACCCTACCTGGATTAAGGGAAAAGGTCTCAGATATTAACTCTCAAAATGCTTTATGAAAATAAGCAAAAAGATGGCCTATGCCATCTTTGCTCATCTTTCTTTCACTCATAAAACACTTGCATGTGAATCTGCTGGGAAGGAGCAGAGGTGGAAGAATGAATAAAAAAGGCAAAGGAGGAGAGGAGACTCGAGGAG
>VZTB01006127.1:26873-54875 GCA_013397245.1 Thryothorus ludovicianus | reverse complement strand
CTAACAAAGTCTCTAAGACACAGATTCAAGGTCTTCTTCAAGATAATTCACCCAATTACCACCATGAATGTACATTATTTCTACTTTTCTACCAATAACTAACTAAACTTCTATTCACGTTACAATGTACCGTGGGAAACTCTAACCAATCATTTAGTGACCCAAACATGTCAGAATATGGGCTAGATGAAGAAGGAAGAACCTAAAAATCACAACAATCCTCCATCTTGATTTCATCTACTTACCATTCTAACTTCCCAAAAATCTACATTTCTCACCCTGTGATAAATTGTATATTATAATACTATTGAATTTATATACATGAAAATTCTGTCTCATCCCAAAGACTAGGAAGCCCTTTGCATGGACAAAGGTTAAAAGCAATATTTTTCAGAGGGTTTGGATCCTTTAACACATGCAGAAAGTGCATTCCAGTTTCCAGAAGAAAAATAATAAAATACATTTTTTTTCTTAATTCTATCACTTATAGATTCACATTATATTTTTCCCCAGGGCTTGATGCACCTTATACAAGAAAATAGTAATTACAGCTTGTCTAGTGATTATTCAAGTGTGTAACTTCCCACAAATACTGCACCAGGATACATTCAAATAGGCTTAAATGATTTTTTACTTCTATAAAATACTAGTAGGCCAGACCGGATCCTGATCTAGTGATACCTACATCTAACATTTCTTTTCATTTACTTTTATAGGACTGCAAAAGAATAAAATTACTAAAAATACATATACTTGTGCACTTTTACAATGCTGAGTATTTAATAGATTTGCAATTAAGCTTGTTTTCTCTGTTTGAATCTGCAAACCATAGTACTGGAGAAGGGAGTGCTTTGTTTATATTTTTCATGAGCAAAAGTTTAAGAGCTTAATTCACTAGTCACCAAAATTCAATTCCTAGTCTGTATTAGTCGAATAGTATTAAATAGCTGGGCCCCTGAAGCAATTTCTGCTCATGTCAGCTCTGCGGGCTGCAGATTCACAATCAGTGAAAGGTAACCTGGCCTCCCAGCAACTTCTGGACCTCAAACTTTCCTGACACCTCCTGGGTTTTTATCAGTGTAAACCTTGTGGTGATTTCCACCCACAGTCTAGCAAAACATTTCCATGCTCTAGTAAGACATCTGTCAAAGAAACCTGTTCTTGTTAAAATGCAAGCATTCCCATCTTAGATTCTAAATAGAGTTTCCTAGAGAATACAATAGTGAAGTTAAAAAGGCTTTATGTATTTTACCTTCAAAAACTTCCTAGTAAAATAGTATTAAGAACAGATATTTTCAAATTGTGAAAAGAAACAGTAAAGATAAAAATATAAAAGGTGTCCTGACTATTTTTTTTAAATCTGATTGAAATTTGAGATTTAAATATGATAAAATTTGAGGAGCTGCGATTCTTTTACATGGACCCATTGTAATTTAAAAAGAGTCTAAATATCTTATCTTGTATTGGAGGTTAGAATTTTTTCTTTTTCATTTTCTTTCTCTTAGGGAATTTTCTGCCATATGTTGCTAGGAGACAATAAGAACCAGGTACTTAAGAGAGACATAAAAAGTTGTCACAGTCCAGGGGAGGGGTGCAGTTGGCTACTCTCCCATTACCTGGAGATTTCTCTGGGATGGGCTGGTGGAAGGGGTTGGGTGCAGCTCTGAGTTTTCTTTTTGCTATTTCAGCTTCAGAGGAGGACAGTGGAGCTACTGCTCAGAGATGGAGGGGAATTCACCGCCACCCGAGCCCAATCCTGCCTTGTTTCTTCTGCCCTTGCTCACAGGAGCAGCCATTGGCACAGGAACTNGAACCCAGCAACCCATGCCCACCTGACCCCACAGCTTCTGCTAAGACTGGAGTTTTCTGTTATGTTTGCCACCACAGGGGCCGTGCCTGCTACTGCCATCCCGGCCGCCACTCCAAGGTTCCCGCCGCAGTCATTTCACCCCTGGCCTGGCCGCCATCACGGCGTGAGGGAGCCATGGCCGAGCCCACGGCACAGCGCCCCCTGCTGGCGCGGGGCAATCCCCGTCCTGCCCTGCCTGGCCGGGAGCCAGCAGTGCCCCCGCTGGCCGTGCCCAGAACTGCACCGCGGGGAAAGCACATGGAGAGTGGGAAGAGACTTCCTTGGATTTCTGGATTATTCTTTCTTTTGTTTGTTGTTGCTACCGTTGCTGTTGCTTGTTTGCCTTGTTATACACGTACATACTAGTATAGAACTGTTATTACTTTTCCCATATCTCTGCCTGAAATCCCCTTAATTTCAAAGTCATAATAATTTGAATGGAAGGGGATCATATTCTCCATTCCATGGAGGTCCCCACCATCCTTGGTAGATACCTGTCTTCCAAACTAAGACATCTTGGAAGTTATCCTCGACTTAATTATACTTTGAATGTGGCTCTTTTTCACTAGGCCACTGCTCACCCATTATAGACCTCATTTTCATGCTTAATTACAAGTGGCCAACACAGTAATATAAATGCAATGTATGTTCTTCCCTCCCTTTTTATGATTAATTCTACTAGTGGTACAGATTTGCATGAAAGAATGTCAGTGTGTTTTCTTTCCTGAACATTTCCTGCTGGCTTCAATTCAGCTCTGCTGACATTTATTACAAATAATAGCTAAATATTCTTGATTTAATGGCTGTGGTGGCCCCACATCTGAAGATGATGTCTGTAATAAAAGCAGACAAGACTGGCTTATAAAAAATACTAATTAGATTGTGTTTGCACATATAATGGAGAGGCTGCACAGACATAACAGCAAAATAGAATGGCAGCCTTTAACATGCGGCTGCTGAAAGTCAGGGGTTCAAGATTATATCACCTGCATTATTTTCTGTCCCTCTCCATTCTTCTACCACCTCTCTGAAGCACGTGTGACAACAATAAGATCATAGTCAAAAGGGTCAAAGTTTCCCTTTTGAACCTCTTTCCACAAATAAAAATTAATACCAAAAATCACAGTGTAGTCACACCTACCATCATTGTTCATTCTTCTACCAGAAAAGCAAGAGGAATTAGAGGGATTTGTCACAATTGGGTCAGAGCTACATCTGCATAGTCACACTTATCATAGGTTAACATGAATCATATAAAAAAACCTCAATCCTCCCCACTATGTCATCCAAATGCAAAAATGTTCCTGTACTTAGACAGGGGGAAAAAATATTTTGCTCACGAGGCATACAGAGTAGACAAGAATATAGCTGAAATAGTTTTGCAAGATGTACAAATATATATCATGCAGAAAGACCAGAAAAAACATAAAAAGAAGGATACTATACTGCTTTACTGTTGAGGACACAAAGAATTTTCCCTTTGACCTGTGAATGAGCAGCTGCTATGTTACCGGGATGACAAAGGTTAACAGGGTCATTAGGCTTTAATCAAGCAGTACTATCATCTTCTCCAGAACATTTTAGAAAGGATCTTAGAGGGTCCAAATTAAAATCAGTAAGGAGATTGCTTTAAGGCTCTGATGGGGGGGAGGGGGAAATAAATCATACTAATCATGTTGTTTAGAGCTGCCTCAAAGCACTATATCTCTGCTTTCACTTAGTACTATCACCACACAAATGGTTTAAGAAGAAATTTTCTTCATCACCATCTCAAGGACTGGAGGTGTAGGACTAGCCTGTAGTTTTTCCAGACTCATGTTCTCCAAGGATGTATCCTACAGGATTCTTCCAGGCACATCCCTTGGCAAGGCCAAAGTCTGCCCACCTAGAACACAGAGGTGTTGTTTGGCTTTGTGCCTTCCTTCCCCTTTTAAGATCATGAACCCACAACTTTATGGCTACTGTAGCCAAGGCTGCTCCTGACTTTCACATCCATGGCCAGTTCTTCCTTGCTCATAAGCAGCAGGACCAGCAAAGCACCTTGACTTCTTGGCTCCTCAGTCACTAATCATCCATGTGCTCCAGAAAATCTCCAAGACTGCTTGAACCCTTTTGTTTTGTTCCTCCAAAAAATATCAGGGAGAGTTGAAGTATCCCATAATGGCCAGGGCCTGTAAATATGATGTTTCTTCTAGTCATCTGAAGAAGGCCTCAGCTACTACTTCTTCCTGCTCAGGGAATCTGTAGCAGGCACCCACAGCAACAGCAACCATGCTGATTCACCTGCTGACCTTCATCCACCCACAAGCTCCCATATAGCACCCTATCTATTCCCAAGCAGAGCTCTGTACACTCCTGCTGCTCTCTCACATAAAGGGCAAATCATTCTCCTTGCTTTCCTCTTCTCATTCCTAAGGAGTCTGTATCATTCCTGAACAAACTCTCCTTGCTCCTTATTCTAGCTAGGGCCATATCAATGACAATCCTTAACCTTTTAATGAGACTGCTCTCTCCTACTAATCACTTAAAATATTTTTTTTATAGAAAGGTCCATACTGAGGTCATGTTTTGGGTACCAATGACAAAATATTTAGCACGATTTATCAGTAACAAACAGGACTTATAAGAAAGTGTATCTTTACAAAACCCCAAACAGTTGTGTTTAAAAGGTCTTTTTTTCTTTCATTTTATAATGAGGACATTTAAGAATCTATAAGCATCTATTTCTATAAGCATAAATAACATAAATCTATGCATATTTAGAATGTTTTTACTACATACAACTCATTAATCTAGGTGTCAGACATGTATATCTAGTATTACCTAACAGCTTTTTCTCAACTATTGTTCTTGTGAAAATA
Source organism: Thryothorus ludovicianus (assembly GCA_013397245.1). Lineage (NCBI taxonomy): Eukaryota > Metazoa > Chordata > Aves > Passeriformes > Certhiidae > Thryothorus > Thryothorus ludovicianus. The sequence goes on along the minus strand of VZTB01006127.1, from coordinate 50,165 downwards.
GTGTCCTGCTTTTTCTTCCCTTGCCAACTTGTGAATTCACAGCAATACTTTGTTCTTAATTCATTTACCAGGAAAGACTTGTGCACCAATAATTCCTCATGCAGATAAGAACTTCTAGGAGCAGGGGTTGTTTTATCTGTATTTATCTCCTGTCTAATGCAACTCTATTTAGTCTTTTCTGACAGGCACCAAATAAGGAATGTCCACATCAGAGATTTTAATTACTTGAAATCTTTTTTTTATTGATCACAGGCAGCAAAGCAGCTCTTGTGCTAACCTTTCAAAATGTCAATTTAAGTTATGAATACAGTGATCTTTTTTAGCTCTATTGCTACAGATGATACATACTGCATTATATAACTGCTACAAAAAGTGTGTTTAAATTGTATACCAAAAGTGTGCACTTTTGGTATACAAAATACCAAAGAATTGTTGTTATTTATGAGAAAAACTGCTTGACTGCTTATAGACAGTCTAAGCAGATCAGGACACGTAGATATTGTATTTGTTCAGGTTTTGTGCCAGCCCCTCTCATTCAGACCCTGCATACACCTCACATTTTTGTAGAGGCCTGAATAAAGGATAGTGGCTGCACATAAAAACATGTCTGCTGAATGGCATTTAGACAGAATACACGGACCTCATGTGGCTAAAATGAAATTTAATTTAATTTAAAAATTTGCCTTCAGATGAAGAAGGTACAGGCAGTGTTGTACTACCTCTGTAAATGGTTTCACATAATTCCCACTTTTTCAGGGAAGACCAATTTATACCTCACTGGGCATGGAGTAGTTTGACACTACATAATTTACATGGCATAATAAAAGGAAGCAGAGATTGTGAATTATGTTCTCAGAGTTTTGATAGCTCACAGGCAGTGAGCACTAATAGGAAGCTTCAGAACATATATTCTTTGACACAAGGTGTATTTAACCTTTCTCTCAGGATTTACAAAAATAAGGATTCTGGTGAATTCTGATGGATTCTTGAAGACATTCTGAAACATTTCTACAGAAAGCAATGCCACTGATGCACATGCTTAGTACAAAACAGCTGGCAAAGGAAAAAAGATTGGCAACTTGACATGTTTTTAGTTGTTTAAGCAACACACATTTCCCAGATTCCAAAGCAAGTTCAAATCAAAGGAGAGAAGGATTAGCTTCTGGTTACTGGCCCAGTGACCAGAACACCAATTTTCCTCCTCTGTGTTTCATCATCAAAACCAGAAGAGATTGGGCTTATTCTCTGTGTAATTTCCATGATAAACAATCAAATTTACAATAATTTGGACAACAATATTATTCATATATTATTTCTCAAGGCTTTGTGCATTTAAGGTTTAATTTCATATTACTGCAAGGTTGTATAAGGTCTTGAACTAATTTAATTAGCACTTCAATGAAGGATTTCATTTTTTATTCTCTTTTTTTCTTATATTTTGCAAAATATTTCTGCAACAAGTGTGTAGTTGAGATCTAAAAGGAATTCTTCTATAGAAGTCTTCCAAAAGTCAAAGTCAAATAAAGAACAATAAATTCTTTAGTGAAATCTACAAGAGAAAAGAAAAATCAGAACAAAAACATGCCAACATTTTCTCTAAAAAATATATTGACATTGTTATTTAAACTAAACACAAGTGCACATTAAGAACGTTTTCTATTTTTTCTTGAACTGGAAGTTACATGTCTACATTCTTCCTCATAACATTGCCAAAGGCAAATCAGTTACTAACAAACAAAACATTACAATGTGTTCTTAAGTAGCTCATCATTACATCTATTTTTACATTAGTTACAACATGATGCTCATGTTTTCATTAAGTCCACATTCTGCAATACGGCACATATGTTATTTCTCTCCAAAACACTGCAAGCCAGGTGGGAAAAGTCAATAGCTTTTGTGACATTGAGCATTCCTACCACAATATCTCAGCTTTGTGTTTTGCATTGTCTCCCTATTATGCAGAAAATCAAATTGCCAAAACATCCTTTTGTTTAAGATGTAAACACATAGAAGATCACAATAAACACAGTAAAGCTCTGCCACGGGTGTCTACAAATGTCTTCTTAAGATTTTTATTTTGAAGCATCTTTCAAATAAAAAGAGTCATGCACATGAATTAGAGTCATTGTTTGACAAGGTCTGCAAATGTATGCCACTCCTGAGTGAATAAGACTTTTTCCCATTGTGCTGACCATGTCTAGTACTTTTCTGATACATTTCAGACCATTTATCTAAAAAATTTGTGAGAGTAGTGGAAAAGAGGGCACTTCTGCTAACTCATTTACTCAATTTAAGTATCAGAGTAAATAAAATTTTCAATACAGATTACCGTTCAAAATTTCTGCAAATATCTCTCTCAGACCAAGTCCATAAGGACTGGTACCACTGAATCTAAATTAACCAATTATCCATAATACATCTGAAGGCAAACTTGGGCATAAAGAAAGACATGAAAATAAGTTAATAGGTATAACTAGAGAGCATCAAGAGTCAAGCATTTAATTACAAGAAAATATTTTCTAGTGAAATACTGAAAGACTAAAGATGAGAAAGATCTATGAGACCTTTTTTTCAAAGTTTTCCAGTCTATATGTTTGAAATTAATATCAGGAAAAGCTTTTTTCTGTTGAGATTGACAAATCTGAAAAAATATCACAGCAAGAATTGGCTCTCCATCACTTCTAGTTTTGAAACCAGAAGTCACTGAAGGCTTTTTTAAAACCAATGGATGGAGAGAACAGATGAATTAGAGAACTTGTATTTAAAATATATGTTCCAGATGTAAAACTTGTGTTTTTTTCTCAGTAAGTTGGTGCCAGATGTGCAGTAAAGTATGTCAGTTTTTACACAACAAAACTGCATGAGAGAGCAAAACTGTATGAACAGAGAAAAATGTATCATTCTTGAAAGTTTATTCTACTCCAAATGCATTTAACACAGAAACCAAAGTGTGATACCACATACACACACACACAAATTCAGATCAGTCTGTACACTACTGGCCTCTATTTGACAGAGTAAAATTCATCATTCTCAGAAAGAAGTTATCTTCAGTCTTGATCTGCATTGTTGACATCAGTTGCAATGAAATTCAGTCCTTTTTGCTTACATTTAAAATTATTGGCACAAAGGTTGATAGTTCTTTTTCAAGTCAGTGCCACATTAGCCTCATGTTACCTCAGTCCATGGGTCAACAGCTATACACCAGCCAACAGCTATGCAAAACTATTTCCTGGCCAGCAAAACCAGTAAAACTGCAAATGTGTGAGGGCTCCCACTTAAATAGCATAAGTAGAATGAAGCAGATATAAATCACAGACTTTCTGTTAACTTCCTATTAATAAAGAAATGGATACAACTTCACAATAAACCCCATTGCAAATAATTCTAAATGTCCTTGGCAAATTCTCCAATAATACCATTAGCTGTTGAGAGCCACTCTAAAACTGCCATGAAATAAGAAACAAGACTCCCAGAAATATTAAATACAATACCCCTGTAATATCTCTTAGTTAGGGCCACTGCTGTCATACTTTAAAACGCTTTAAAAAGAAAAGCAGAAAAGCAAAAAACGTTTTTGAAAGCTAAGCTCTGTGATGCAAAGCCATGTTAACAGAAATTTTCCATTAGATTGAGATGGAGGCTCTCTCAGCTGAAACAATTCCATTCTGTTTCTATGGAGCTTCAACAGCTAAATAAGAAATACATTAATGGAAAACATAGACAATAAAATATACCTACACCTAAGAATCAGCTGATTTTTAGCTGATAGATAGAATTTAAGGCTTAATGAATGCAAAGTTCCCAGTTCAGTGTTCCAGTAGCTAAACTGCATAGACTATTTAAAAATAAAAAGCATGTCATGTCTTTTGTTAATCAGGTTTCCACTTTAAAGCTGAGCAGATGTGATAAAAAGCTGATAAGGACTCAAAGAATGAGGGCACTAAAACTGAGAGAATAAGTCTTTTTTCTGTTTTTTTTTCTCTTTACCATCTTCATATCTTATGGGCATGCAATCCAGATACATAATTTTGGGAAAATTGATTAAACAGAATACCTATAACTGTTTTCTTTCAGCACTGTAGTACAGTAACTTAATGTTATTTCATTGAGGTGCTTTATACATTCAATGGTATTAGTGGCTCTGTGAAAATACTGCAGTAGATAATGAAAATATTATCCATATTCAAGGGAATTATGGTAAAGTTAGTCATTTTCTAAAAGGTGGATGAATGTTCCTCTTTATTAGCAGAAGGAGAAGAACAAGAACCTTAATATTCTACACATCAAACTCCACTGGGAGGATTTACATACTAGTGTAAATATCTTATATTTATCCTAATACAGTTATTTATTTCCACAACAACTTTTTAGAAATTAACATACTGTAAAGTTCAGCCAATATTTTAGGAAATAACATTTTTTGATGACAACACATCGTACATGAATCATTCTATCTCCCACATTTGGTGCATTTGTGATCAGTCTATTTCACATCAATTAGCTCAGTTCAAAAACATTCAGCAACAGGTTGATTGTTTGTTTAAATCAGTCAAAAGAACTTACTGATTTTCCTTCCTAAGTGACAAATCCTGTTACCATTATTAGTTTACTTACAGTCACTCTTCAATATATATTGATAGTTCCTTGGCCTTATCAGCAGCATCCAATTAACACAGCAGCACACATTAGTACAATTTTAAATCACCAAATTACTATAATCTAAGTAAGTGGGGGCAAAATATAGCTATTGTAGAATTTTGTGCTGTTGTATAATAAATGTTTACAGAGGGCTATGTACCTAATAAATTATCCATTATGTGGGAATTTGTGATGCAGCATATTATTAAGAGTAATCACTCTACTCCACAGCACAATTAGAATTCACTTCTGCTGACAAAATTAAAATTCCAAGATGTCTAAGCTCCTTGTTTTGCATGGTATCATTGTTGAGCTTAACAACTAACTCCAGCAGCAGAAAACAAACCATGACCCAGGTAATGACGAGGTAATAACAGGACAGAGGCAGCCTAAGTCCTAGAATAAGAATGACATAATGTTTACTGTCTTGTTCTCACTCTCTCTATCCTTCCCATCCACCACATCTTCCAACAAATTGAAGGTTCATCACCTATACATCTGAATAGCACTCTATTGCTTTCAAACATTGAAGGCAATAATGGTAGCAACTCACATCTTTGCTATGCTTCTCTTTTCATCTTTGAGCAGCACAAAAAGACTGAATCCAGGATTCTAAGTCCAGTCTCACTTACCATTCCATTTCCTTGAAAATTCATTTGTACTATGTATTCTTTTTCTAAACCCTTCTAAGTTTAATGTCTATCTGCTTAGTCATTCTTGAAAGAAATAATATTCAAATAAGCCTCCACTGTGATAGGCCACTTTACCTCAGGTTAAGTTCTGCACTGTTTATACACACTTCACATATGTGTTTTATTATAGTGCTGCTGGAGAAAAAAAGAAGAGAAAAAAAGTGGCAGGTATAAAAAATACTGCAGGTTATTAGATACTACTCAGCTTTCTTCATTCACGGTATATAAAGTACAAGTCCTTATGAACAGAAATATTTCAAATTCCTTCTTTGAAGTGATATTCTCTATCATCATTACAGGAATGCAGTTTACAATACTTCTGCAATCTACAGGTAGAAAAGAAGCCTTTTCTAGGAGGAAAAAAATATGGCATAAGACTGTAATTCATGTAGCTCCTGGACACTGCATGGCACCATTTTCCTCCAAGAATCGAACACATAAAAAAGAAAATTATGTGTCAGAGGCTCTGACAACTTATATTTGAACTGGTCATAGAATGATCTGACATAGACTGATGTCATGTGCTATGCTTACAGTAAGCTGAGGTTCAGTTGTGCTACAGAACACAGGGGCAACAACATCCAGTTAACATACGGACGTGCTCCACATACCTGTAGAAAAAGCTGATGAAGCAGCACCAAGAATTGAGCTTTTTTACCTTTCTTTTTTTTTTTCTTAACAGCAACAACATAAGGGCAGCTGTCTACAAACCAGTTTCAGCATGGCAGAAGTGGATAACATAGGCCAAGAGCAGAAGCTTAGCACAGGGAAGTTATCTAATCGATAATATATTTCCATCCACACCTTTGATTCTTCCAGTATGAGAGATATGCAGCCTTGTATTGCCAGAGAAATTACCAGGCAGTTTTGTAGTGGTGGTTTTCTAAGAAGTAGATGAGAAAATCCTTGCACATTCTGGGAAAACAGCTTGGCCAGCTGCACAAATAAGAACAAGTGGAACAGAAAAGTGGAGACTCATTCTGGTGTGATAGGTTGGTTACTCTAAAATCCTTAGTTAAATTCAGTACTAAAGATTGAAATTTATATCATAAGAAAAATTTCAATTTTCATTACGTATGTAGAGCTACTTAGATACCCAAACAAAAAAGACTACTGCATCCTACATTAGGTAGAAACAGAAAGATTTTGGTACCGGCAAGGAGTGGTGTTGCAGAGGCCCAAAACTCTGTGAGAAGGGGCTGGGGCTGCTCTGTGCTGGACACAGTCAATTCCAGCTGGCTGCAATAGACACACCACAGGGTCAAATGGTGGTGCCTCCGTGTTTGAAAGTGTTTTCAAGACAGAGGAAAAAGATCACGGACAGGCAGAGGGGGAAAAAGCCAGAAAAAGCATGTCAGAGAAGAAAGAAAGGGAGGACGTCCTTCATCACAGAGATGACATTTTCCCACAGCTCATGGAGCAGACAATGGTAGAATAGATTTTTTCCTGTAGCAGGGAAAATATATGAGGAGCAGCAGCAGAGAGAAACTGCCACCTCCAGAATATAGTCCCATCCTCCTTCTCAAACCCCTCTCCTGTGCCATGAGAGGAGATGGGTAGAGGTGTTGGGGGGGAAAGAGTAAAGTTGAATGTGTGAAAAGGGGGATGCAATACACTGAAATTTGTCTTCTTTTTTCCCACTACCTGAATCTGTTGAATTGTGAGTACATTGAAGTACATCTTTCCAAGTCAATCCTGGTTTGCCTGTGCCAATACTTGTTAAGAAACTTCTCTGTGTTTATCTCAATGTGTAATTTTTCTCATCCTAGTTTCTCCTCCCATCTCACAGATGGGAAAGTGAGAGAGAGGTTGGGTGCATGGCCCTTAGCCAGTGCTCACTCTCCACACATTCATAGACTAACAGGCTGAGATTTGAGCTCTTGTATGTCTGGGACAGTAAGTCTGGGCAAATACCTAGGCAAAATTAGTGCCTGACTGAAAGACAATGAATTACTTAGTTGCATTTTAGGCTTAAAAAAAAAAGAAGCCTATGCATCCTTCTTTGTTGTTAATCCTGATAATCATTAAGTTTATTTTTATTCATTTATTATGACAGCATTAGCACCTAGCTTCTTGATACTTAGTTCCAGTATATGGCTACATTTTTCCTTTATTTTTCTTTCTTTGCTAAATTCATTAACAGTGCACTAGGATAGATCTACTTATTCGACAGACACACATTCAAAACACATTTCTACCAGGCACACTCTTGCACTTTACCTTATGCACACTATTGAAATTCAAGGTATTAATAAGAATATGTTTACAATATTAAGGGGTGAGGGAATGAATCCAAAAAGAGGGGAGAAGTACTGAGAGTCAGACAATATAGTTCTGAAATACTCAGGAGAAGCAGTCTTTGAATTAATTTCTTGCTGTAGTAGTTTCCCTCTACTAGCAGTAGTCAGCAATTTCTATGTGCTTTTCAAAGTACCTTCGCAGCCAGAAAGTGTCTCACCATGTTAGAGATACATCTTACATCTCTCCAACTCCAAGTACACTGACACCCAAAATTAGTTGTTTCTGAAAGGGTACACGAGCAGGATACACTAACATGGCTTGGATTCAATAAGTTATGAGCAATTTTACATTGCAAACCTATTTAAGACACTTGTTAATGGCTCACTGAACTTCCAGGGATTTCTCTTTTCTTTTGTTTAATTCCCTGAAGCTGAAGTTCCCTGAGAAGTCTAAGCCGTTCAGAATGGACGTTCTGATGAATATCAGAGAAAATCACATCCTCTTCCCTGTGATATAAATATCAATAGAGAAGAGCCCAGAGGTGGGAAAAATCTCACTTGTGATAGGTAGCAAAATGATTGCAGTAAAAAAGACAACATGTCAAGATGAGGTGAAAATATTCACACTGAACAAAAGGATATCCATTTTAATGATGGCAAGTTGCAAGAAAGTAACAGAAATTCAGCACATCTGGCGTTTTACGCTAGAGCAACCCACCCTGAGCACCTTCAGTAAACACGAGATGACAATAAAACTAAACAAATAGATCCATTGCAGCAGACATTTTCAGGGTAATAAAACCACATACTTATCTGAAAGACTGCATTACCTTCCCTGCTACTTAAACAAAAACAGGAATCTAATATAATTCCTAAAGTTCACTGAGATCTGTGTTACTGCTTCAGGAATTAATGACTCTGAAGGTTCACAGGTTTTGAAAGAGAAGAATTTCCCACTGCCAAAATCAAGTACCTGGAGGTGACAATACAATCCTTAAAATGAGCTTATCATTTTATCTCTGTGCATGCTTTCAAATATACCACATATAATTGATTATATCAGCTAAAAGGAATGCTTCCTTATATTTCATCAAAGTTTCTGGCTGAAGTATGCAGAAGAATACCAAGTGAACCAGGAATACAGCTGACAGATTAGCTAAAAGGGGTATGGGGAATGCAGGAAGGAGATTTCACCACTCATCGTTCGCTTCTTCACAGATCAAGGTAGGGGAAAATAAGTAATTGCCATTTGCATCAGGGAACGCTTCACTCAAAATCACAATATTAAGACTGCATTATCACAGAATACCCCATAACTTCATCATTGTGGGATCTCTCCATCTGATCCTTATGGATTTAGCCTTACAGATTTTTATTGTTACCAAAAAAAAAAAAAGAAAAGAAAACCCAAACTAGTTTAAAGTTTTCTAATAAAGTCATAATTCCTGCAGTTCAATCTCATCAAAAAGAAGAACACATTACTCTTTAGCATTACTTTCAGCTCATATTCACCACCCTACTTATCTCTAAACGAAACATGTTTAAGCTGTTCCATCTTTTCCTGAGAGGTAAGGTTTCTTCTAGACTCCTTGAGGGAAGAGCTCAGTTTTTCATAGTGACTTTGAATTTCACTTCATATTCCAGTGTGCTAGTAGCCACTCCTAAACTAGTAACATTGGCAAATTCATGTAGATACATCTACATCTACATGAATTTACATCTACATTATAGTTTGGGTTGTTGATGGAAAAATTACTCTTAATCACTGGGCATCCAAATTAAACACATTGCAATAAATATGCATGTGGAAAGTTTCTTTAGACATTGTTTGTTGAGTAAGTATTACCTACTGCAAACAAAATTAAATTCACAGAGAATTGTAAAGCACTGTCTGCTGTCAGCTNTGCTGTCAGCTAGAATATAATTTAAATATTAATAATAATTCTACACTTCATATTTAAGGATAGCAGGACAATCCCCTTCCTTTCCTAGCTGGTGATGCTCTTCCTGATGGCCCCCAAGACAGAGTTGACCCTCCTGGCTGCCAGGGCACTGATGATTCAAGTTCAACTTGCCAGGAACCAGGACACCTAGGTGCCTCTCTGTGAGGATTGCTTTTCAGTATCTCATTCCCCAGTAGGCCCAAACAGCCAGGGTTGCCCTGTTCCAGGTGCAGGATGAGGAACTTTCCCATGTTAAACTTCATACACTGAGTGATTTCCCAGACCTCTGATTTGTTAAGGCGTCTCTGCAGGGCCTCTCTGACTTTCAGAGCGCCAACAGCTCCTCTCAATATAGTACCATCAGCAAACTTACTTATTATCTCTAATGCCATTAGTATTATTAAATGAATGCCACTTAATTTCCATTTATGATATTCACCAACATTTTTGTAAAGACCTACTAATTTAAATCTCTGATCAATAATGCTGTTAAATTCTCTGTATTACCATTAGGACCAAGCAAGATAAAGGGAAATAACATTGACTCAATCCACTAAAAAGTTTCCTTAGTAATATTTCTTCCCTTGAAGAAATTAAAGGAAGAATGTATACTTCTTAAATAGAGAAAGAAAAAATAAGGTTGGTGTGTTCTATATTACTGTGAGTCAGAAAATCCTGCAGGTTGTTTGATTGTCTTCTGATCCAAATCTACTCTAGACAACAAACAAGTATGCAAGGTGGAAGTTCTTAATTTTCTTTGCCTCACAGCTCTTTCAGGTTGGATTCATACTTCATTTAGTTTTCTGAAGTCCAGCAATAAGTTATGATTCCATATCTCACTATCACTCCCTCTTCAGCATAAAATCTGCTTCTGACTTGCCTCTCTCAAACACACCACTGTAACCCCTTCCAATAAAAGAAACTGTGTCAAATAAAGTCCTTAGCCTGTCTCTGATCTCCCATTTATCTGTTGCATTAGTGGCAAACATTGGGCCCCAGTTCCCCCGACGTGATAGAGGAAATATAACCAATGTAACCAACAAAGAACCACAAAAGAACTCCAGGCAGTAGGTACAAGACACAGACACCACTATCCCAATGCCACAGTAGCCATGACAGTCTGCTGCACTCTGCAAAGTTACAAAGGGTGAATTCTACTACCAGAAGAAAGACCAAGAAAAATATAAACCTCAGCACAGAGACCTTTACAATGCAGTCCAGCAGTGAGCTTGACTTCTAAGACAGAACAAGAATCAAGAGCCCAGGTCTTACAGCTGATAATTATACATAGAAAGAATGGTTTCTGGTCACAAGGACCTTCTAATGCGGAGCACCCCATATCTACGCTACTGAACTTTCTCTCTCAAAACAATAAATCCAGGTGAAAACAGACCTATGATAAATACACTTCAGTCTTTTCACTCTGTTTTGTTGTTTAAATCAAGCTGGAAATTAAGCCCCATGCAGCCACTCCCCTTCACCCCCCTCAGTGAAACAGAAAAAGGGCAGAATTTATGGGTTAACAATTTACTGAAAACCAACAATAGCATCAACAATACTAAAAACAATATCTAAAAGACAGTGATCACATAAATATCCACTGAGTCTGAACTGATGTGACATGACCACAGCTGGCACCTCTGCACCACTCTATTTATCACTTGCTCCCCTGGAAAAGAAACAAAATGCCCACTGTGCAGCACCCTTCTCTTCCACCTGAAGTCATGCCCCCTTCTTCTCAGAAGGGAGATTCCTCTTCCACTTCTGATTTCCACACCTAATAGATAATGTACAGAAAATGTATAGAAGAACATCCTAGACACACCAAAGAGCTCCACGCTCCAGCCCCTCTCATCAGCAGTGAAAAATTAAATCTGTCCTTGGCTTAAACTGGGACATTCAGACACACATCTCTTCAGCACCGTTTGTGTCAAACTCCCCTCAGCTTTTCATAAAAGCTACACATCATTATGCCCTTGTGAAAATAATAACATGCCACCAAGGTTTGTCACCTCTCTTTGTTGCATCATATTAAACACTGCTGCTATACATCAAAAATGTGACTTTGCCAAGCCTTTGTTGCTCCTGATTTTTGGTTAGATGCCTTGCATTCTCAAGTCTCCTTTGCTATCTTTTTAATAGGAAAAAGTCTTCATACCCAGCCAGGAGATGGGGCCCTCCTGTGGAAGTTTTCTAAAAGAAATTCTCTTATCTGATGCTGTCAGCCATGCAAAAGTCCCCAAGGGAGACTTATTTAAGACTATATATTAAGGCTGTTAACAGCCTCTCCCACTCACAAATCACAATCCATAATGCTTAGCTGTTCCAGAAACTCGGATAGTATCTCCATTGATCAGATTCCAAAATAGAGCTACTTAAGGGTAAAGACACAATTTTTACTTAGAATGAAAGAGACAGACTGTGACAGAAGGATACAAGACATTAATGATAAAAGCAGAAGAAAGGATAAGGCCCTCTCTCAGTTTCTATACCCTGGCCTGACACAGCACTCTGGAGGAGAAAATATCTCAAAACCATGCCCCATGGCAGGGTCTAGGAAGGTCTCCCAGTTGAAGATTCCAAACACTCAAAAAGGTGCAGGCATATGTGTAGCCTGCCCTTACTTAGAGTGTGGAAGTGTCTGATCATCAGGAAAGGAAGACAAGCCAGTCTTGGCACAGGCAGTGATGGATGAAGGAGAAGGATTTACCCAGTTGACCAAGTAGTGTCCTATCAAAGTTCAAAGTTTTTGATCAGCTTTTCCAAGTGACCATTAGTGCAATGCTTTCCAAATTAAAGAAAACTCAAAAATGAGAAATCACATCTACAGTATGCAAGGCAGAAAAAAACCCAGTCTGTTTTTTAAAGGGTTTGGGCTGGGATTTTTCAGTCCCTAGGCTGAAATGAAATGTAAGAATGTCACTCCTAATGTCACACATTTCTCTTTTTCCTTTTATGAAGTTCTTCACATTCAAACTTACATACCGAGTTCCCATGCTATGCTTTATATAGCTGTTAAAGCAGTCTGGAATTTTCAGTGATATTTCATTAAAGTCTACCATCATCATCACATCCTTCCCACACTTAACCTCTGCACCACAATCACAGAGCCTGTATTTTCTCTTTTTCCTTGTTCTTATGCACAGTTCTATCAAACTTTCCTTTGAACAGCACAAACATCTAACTTACACTCATAAAGATGGGAACCTATAGTGTCATCTGGGACTTGACTGAATTTTTGCATGTGTCTTGCAGTATATACTACCATATTTTGCTATTTTTTCTCAAACACAAATGGTGTAGAAAACAAGTCAAACATTTAGAAATATGACTTATTGTCAGTGGAAAAATATAGCCAGGGAAAAATCTTTCCGTTTCAAGTTAAGTGTGAAAGCCAGGCTTGTTATTATTCTCCTAACATACTTAGCAAGCATGTGTCAAAAAGCTCAGTAACTTATGTTTTTACAGTAACTGCAGTCATCCACTACTGTATTTTCTCTTCTTTTTTTTAGCACAAAACAAATTGAAATGTCCCAGAATCATTCACAATAACATAATGAAAAACACAGAGAATAGAAAAAACATAGAAGGAGCTACATGTCCTGTTGAGGTGTATGTTTTTGTTGATCATTAATGCATTTTTGTATCAAAGATTTATTCTTATGTTCAGTTGGTGTGTTCCTAGTTTTCCCCCATGTTCCCCCAGTTGGTGTATCTCTGAGTTGTTTGCCACCTTTGTTGAAAAGTTCATTTTCTGTCAATCTCCCAATTGCCATCCCCCGGTTCTCCCTTATATGGGTTTTCCCTTCCCTTTATTCCAGCATCTTCCCCGCCTGTCATGATTCCCCTCCTGTCTGTCATGAGTACCCTGCCTCTTTCTTCCAGTACCTTCTGTGTCAATCTCCCCCTGACCCAATCCTAGAAGCGTCCACCCCATGGGCGTGTCAGGGTGTCACCCTAATCTCAATGCCCCATTGGGGCATGTGACCTCTTTCCTCCTCCCCTTTACTCTGGTTTGCCTAATACCCTTGACTGATGTCCCCCTCACTCCACCTCTGTTGTTCCCTCATTGGTCCATGTGTCATATCCGCCCCTAATTTTGTTTTGGTATATAAATCCCCTGCACGACTGTGCTACCTTTTACTCCTGACCCCTTCAGCTGTAATAAACCTTGGCTGGAACCTCACAGTGAGAGGTCATCTCCTTCGCCCAAGCCTTGCTGCGGCCAGCGACATTGTGCAGTAGAGCGTGCTGCTCTACATGTTCTGCCACAGGCACCCCCATTCCCCTGGGCAGTTTCCCACACACGGCAAGGCGCCAGAGAACCTCCGAGCTACCCGAGCTCCGGTGAGCTGCATCAATGTCCCTGTCTATAAATTTCAGGAATTATTGGTAGCAGTTCAACGTATTTTCAGCATCCACACAACTTCACACTTGATCTTGCACCTCTTAAGTGTTGCCTCGGCTCTTGGACCATTTTCTTCAAGGCCATGAAGAAAATTTTCCTATTTTATCTATTTTCCTCTTCCACCTGGGCTGCAATTATTCACAATATCTAAACTTTTTTCTGGGCAAAAGGTTTGTTGAGGAGCTAGAAAGGCCCATAATAAATGGTTTTCATAAATGTACAAGCCTGTCACAGGCCCAGCATTCATAACTGTTAATTTCATACATACTACCACAAAGTAGAACTCTGAAGATGCATCTGAAAACTTACTTTCTCAAAGGTCTGGAATTAATATTAAGCCTCTCCATCAATAAGCATAAAAACTGATCATTTCAATTAAAAAAAATTTTTACATATCTATATTTAAAAAAAAACAACCAAACACAAAAACTACAAAAACTACTACAAACAAACCCATTCTTTTTCTGTCTAGGAAAACTGCAAGTTAATAAGAACTATATTCTCTTTTATCATCAGAGTTTGTAATTACATAGAACTGGAATATTTTACAGTAAGTTTTAGTTGCACTTACCTTTCATTGCATGATACTAACATTTCAAAATTTCCTAGTTATTTTACTAGTTTACATGTATGAATGAAGAAGTTTATTTACATTGTGGTGTCTTTCTCAGAATGATTCTGACTAGGCATGTGTTATTCCAAGTTCTCAATTCTGCCCTTGCTAGCATGTCTGTTACCTCAGTCTTCAGTTTGTGTAAAGGAAAGGAAAAAAATTCTCTAAGATGAACTACTTTCTTTAACTGAGATGGAAGATGAATGAGTGTCCCCATTCATATAAATATGAGTAATTAAAACTCTCCCTAAAGAAGATAGCAGAAGTGAATTTTAGTCTTCAATGACTGACTGACATAAAGATGTAAAAGTACATCACATAAAAACCTGAAAGTTATATAAAATTACTTGTCTTATTATAGTTTTGCAATCCTCAATGTTTCTTTCATATTCTGGATATTTCACTGTCAAAAAAACAAAATAGAGCTCACAGTGCTCCTGGTGCAGTTTACAAGGAGAGATGGAAGAAAGACAGAGACACTTTTATCTTCACATCTTTTTTTTCCAGGTAGTTTTAGCTATTTAAGATGCACATTACACCCTAACAGTACTGTAGTTCTCCTCATCTATGACTTCAATCTCTTTTCT
The DNA here is from genome assembly GCA_013397245.1 of Thryothorus ludovicianus. Lineage (NCBI taxonomy): Eukaryota > Metazoa > Chordata > Aves > Passeriformes > Certhiidae > Thryothorus > Thryothorus ludovicianus. The sequence continues at coordinate 35,038 of VZTB01006127.1, read as the reverse complement.
AAAGATCTTTTCACAGTATTGAATAATCTTCTCAAATAATTTATCTTGCAATGAATTTTAAAATAAGGACCATATTAAAAAAAGAGCCCAAGATACGTACAGCATATCCAAGGTGCGTACAATATATTAGTCATGTCACCTAAAAATTTATTTGCAAGCCTTATTTCTGCAAACACCAATGAAGATGCAAAACACATCTGCATTTTTTACACCTACACTCCTTGTTTCACTTTTTGAATTAAACCCCACCCACTACTGGGAGGAAAAACTGCAACTGCAAAAGCTATAGACAGCATGTTCAATATATAGATTATCTTCTTTACCTCATTTTCATTAGCATCTCTGCTTTTAAATGTCGAATCCAGGTCTTCAGCTTGGCTGTTGGATTTAAGTTTTTATTCTCTTTGGTGGATGGATAGAGATTTTCTCAGACTTGGAGTAAATTTCTACTGTATTTGTTCAAGTAATGAATTGATAGCAGCAGTTAAAGATGCCAGATATGGTACTACCAGATGCTACACAAACTTCTCTGCAGAGCTCTGTGAATGCATTTCAGTCCTGATCTATAACACCCTTGCTATTCTCGATCTGGACCTCTCTTGTGCAGGGCCTGACAGAAGTTATCTGGTATTCCAGCTCTGTGATTCTGCAAATAGCCACTATAGATACCCTAAAAGTCATCTTCACTTGTTTGATAAGACAGTTTTATGATCAGATCTAGATTATGCAGAATAGGCATTTTCATGAGTCAGTAAATATGAAATTGTTTTTCAGCATCTGGACATGGGAAAGGGGTAAAAACAAGGTTACCCATAAAAACACAGGGAAGAAAAACCAAACCAAAACCTGGAATTAAGACATACAAAACTGTGGGGCTGACAATTCTATCTCTCTGAAATGTCATGGCTGAAGGCCTGTCAGGATCCTTTCTTTACAAAGGAAAGCTTCTTACTTTCACGGGAGAAGGCTTGTAGATGAACTCTCCAAACAATACTTGTTCTCAAAACAACAGGTGGTGTTTTTCATTCCTGTTCTCACAACAACATAATATATTGTTTCTCTCATCTATCCAATGGTAGTAGAGAAGGTGGTATTCCTCTTCACTTATCATTTTATACTTAGCAAAGTGCTTTATATAAGATTTTTCATTTTGTTAATAAAACTACACTTTTTAGCCTTCTGATAAACTGCAATTGGAGTCTGTGTGTTTCTGTTCATTAAGGACAGTGACACAAAACCAGTATTTTTCCCTAGAATGGGATGGTGTCCTTTAATTCTACACATAAAATTCTGAGTGGAGGGTTTCAGCTTGTGCTTATAACTGACTAATTTTTTTCTTTTTCATGAATTACCTATTGATGTGCTTTTTATGACAGCAGTACAATCAGAGTGGAGAGAGAATGCTACTAGGCTGAATTTGTCAAGGCCCCAAACTAGGTGAAGTGAGATTAATTGCAGAAACACATCCATTCCCCTTAATTAATGCTGTCATATTTTCTGTGAATATTTTTTTTTGCAACTCAGAAGCGACTTATTTCATGATATATATTGGATTGTAGCTATATTATTAAAAAAAAGAGTAAATGTTTTTTTATTTTAGCATGTGATTTATATAATATAAGCAGAGTTCAAGTAGTTTTCAAAATTTATGTGACATTAAACCTACTGAAATGTTAGTTACAAAACTCTAACTTATACATTTCTTGAAATCTCTGCAGGAGGTTTTGATATTTCAAGATTGTGAGATTAAGAAAAAAAGCAAGAAATGTGTGGCACACGTTAGAAATTATAATGCACTCCATTGGATCTTTACACAGAGATGAAAGTACATCTTCAGTGTAAGGTCCCTAGTGACAGTCTTAAACTGTACTCATTTCAGCTTGGGCTCTGTGAATAGCAGAGTGCACTGGCATTGTAAAACCACCAGTTTCTCCCAGTCCTGTGCTTGGAGGTGTGTCACACAGTAAAAAGCCTTGCTTCCATCAGAGCCATCAGAGAGGCAATCTAGAACTGCACAGTAAGATATAAACATGAAATCAGTGACAGGAATACATTATTTGTCACCTACATATAGATGACTGTTACTGCCAGCATCTGCAAATCCAGAGAAAGCACAAATGTACCATATAGGAGAATTCAAATTATTTTTGATTCAGTCTATTAAATAAATTTATTACAAACATCTTCCTGTTGAATTTATTATGCAATTTACATAATTCTTCAAAATTATACAGAACCTTAATTATTTTTATATGGGATTTTCACTCTCAATATTTAAAGCTAAAAAAAGTAGACTGCAATCACTACCTTTAGACCTTTAGACCTATAAATGTTCCATAAGGCATATATTTTGCTATTATTTTTAATTTAGGATGTTCTGAATCATAATCTGAGCCATTTAAAAGGCTATGAAGTATTAGAAAAGCAACAGTTAGATAACTTGCAAAAGAATATATTTCCCCGCCTAGCAGAAGCATGTAGACACATAATCAGTTTTAGATAGTTGATTCATTCTGAACTGTTCCTCAAATTTCTTCTTATTTTCACTTATGTTCATTATCTATCAAGAAGGGAGTTACATTATCTGTGTACACATAATTCAACCTGAAACAGTCTCACTTCACTAAAATCTAGATTAATGTAATCTCTACTTTAACATTTCTTGACCTCAAAAGAGAAATTGTTGCTTTACAATAAAAAATCTCCAATTGAAGAAATATTTTCTAAAAGCTTTGTGATACAACATCTTTGAAACTGGTTTGTTTCTCCTTTTCTAACTTGGTTTTGGTTAAGCAAAAAACCTCACTTGTGGTTTTTTTGGGTTTTGTGGGCTTTTTTGTTTGGTTTTCTTGCTTGTTTAGTTGGTTGGTTGGGTTTTTTCCTGAAAAAAGAACGCAAAACTCACAAGAACATGAAGCATACAGCTTATTGAAGTCAAAACATTAGGAGAAGTTACCTGCTAGCTTGTCTGAGAAGCAGCTAAGTGTTTTCTTTCAAAGCTGAATTTCAGCCCTTGTGAAACATGCTGTAGGAAGCCCAGGAGAGAAACCATTCACACAAACTGTCCAGATTAGGTACAGCTTGAGAAGCAGCAGTGAAAAATTTTCCTACATATCCAAATTCTGCTCTGGACAGAGTGAGATCTTGTTATTTTAAGACTTTTGATTTTGAAGGACGTCTAACAACATGAAGAAAACAACATGCTCAATAACCACATGGAATACAGGTGATTAGAATTTTCAGCTAAACAATACAGTATTAATATTCATATAAAAATCTAAACATTTAACAAAAAAAAAAAGACAAACTTCAACTATCTTCACTCTTGATAAAGCTGCTAGACATTTTAGAATTCTGAGATGAAAGAACAGTCAAATTAACTGACTACCCTACTCAAAGATGTCCACATTATAATAAACATCAAAGAAGAAACCTCTGAAGACTTTTAGAGAAAAAGAGAAAACTCACACATCTGAGGATGCATGCAAGAAAACCCATCTACAAAATACTGCAAAGCAGAAGGATAAATGTTTCAACGCCTATCAATTAAACTCCTCATGTTAAGTCTTTTCTGGGCTTTAATCCTTTGTGGGTGATTTGCAGGAGTCCTTTAGCCAGAATTCATTCTTACAATGTCCAATGGGCACTGTAAGTAAATGTTGATTAGATAATACTGAGAAAGAGCAGCACCCAGAGGCATTAGTAGGTATGGAGTTAAAGATCCAAAGGGCAATTAATTATCATGCACCATTTACTCCCTTCCCCTCACCAACCAACACTGGATAGGGAGAAGAGTTGGAAAAAGTAAAAAAAAACCCTAAAAATCCACATCATAATAATAAAATAAATATAATAATAAAAGAGAGGAATTAAAATCAAAGAAGCCTAGTAATTGCTCTCTATCTGCCAACTGATGCCTAGAGATTCCTCAGGCAGGGCCAGGACCCCCACTTTCTGTATTGAGGATGGCATTCTGTGGCATGGAACGTCCTTTGACAATTTGGATGACCTCCACTTGCCACACTCTCCCTGGCTCCTTGTGCAGCCACTCACTAGCAGCATGGGAGGCAAATAATTTGATTATTTTATTATGTCCTAATGAAACATAACCACTTAGAAGTTTATTAGACACTGACAATGTTATGAATTACTTTTATCCCAAGACTGTTTCAAAATTAGAATACCCTATTGCAGAAATAGCAGTCTTGGCTTCAATTTCTAGGAAGTACGAAGAAAAATGTGCTTAAAAGATCTGCTTGTATTTCCAGATGAATTTTGTACTGCCGGTGACTTAAAAAAACATAGAGATAACAGAGCAACAGGTGAAGGTAACTGGTCAAAGTAATTTATCTCAAAAGACAAAAAGCAAACACTGCATTGCTTATTCTATCTCAGCAAGAATTTGTCTGGAAAATCACCTTCTTTTTTCCTTGCTCAGGATGCTGATGCAGCTGGAAACATAGATGAAAAATTAGCTAACAAACAGGCCCTGAGACACATTTATTCAAAACCTGCTTCATCTTCAATGGACATCTGAGAAGAAACTAGTTAAAAGCTTGACAGATTCAACACATGGCAAAGCATCTTCTGTTGGCAGCACTCTAAACTGCTGTGTGGGAAGGTGTATCTGTGAATCAGAGGTCAACACAGGGAAAGAAAAAACCACTGTTACTCCCATGTTAGAAAAAAGTGTTATATACGGAATCCCAAAAATTCAGAAAACCACCAAATTTTACAAATTCATCTTAAAAATGCTTAAGCAAATCTTATATATCTATCTGTGCAAACATATGTATTCTAAGAGTGATTTTATGTGTAGCACTAGTTTCACATGAGATAAAAAGACAGATTATCCAGTTCCTACTCTCTGGCCTTCAGAAGTCAAATTCAGATGCAGGAAAATAAATAAATTTGAGTTTAAATCACAGTTTGATAGCTGATGAACAGGATTCTCAGATGTGCTCAGGTGTGGCAATGAAGGCCTGTACTTAATGACCCAAAGAGGCCTTTTAAGTCCTCTTTCTTAACATCCTGCTGATATATATCAATACAAAAAATGTCCAGAACTAATCAAGTGCAAGTTGAACAGATTTAATAAAGTATGGATTAGACTCTCAACAAAAAGAATCACGTGTCTGAAATGCATCTGAAAGCATAACAGAAAACAAAATAAATAAAATAGGATTGCCTGAATGACTCTACCATAATGGTAATAACCACTTAGTAGCTTTGGGGTAGCCTTTCTACAATTTAGAGATTACTTGGACTGAAGATTTGGTCAATGTATTATAAAAATTATGATTATAAAAGTGTCTGTGACTATGAGGAACATAATTTCCTTTTCAATTCCCAGTCTTTCTTCTGCAACTCCCTTCAGAAAGGGTGGGAGAGGTTATAGACATAACTTTCTTTAGATTAAATAATTAGATATAAAAGATCAGGTCAATTGCATTCTAGAATGTATAAAAAATATTATTCTAAAGATGTTCTGAATTCTGCCTTTTCTCCTGGAGGGTACTGTGACATCACCCATTCTGTGAGATGCAATGAGTGTGTGAATCAAAGCAAACATACAGTTGTCCACCTCCTTCTCCTGGGTAGAAATAGGCCTCTACAAACAAAGATATGCACATGAAAACCTATCTAAAGACAAAAAAAAATCATATTTTGTTCATTTGGTTCAAAGAGCATAAGCCTGCCTCAGGGTCCTCAGAAATGAGAAGGAAATGACCAGCTGTGTTTGGACCACCTCCATTCTGTTATTCTGATAGGAAATCCAGATTGGTTTGTGCACAGAACCCACCCTTACGTTCTGGTTTTAAAAGGTTCTTTTCATGTTTAAATATGCGCAGTGATTTCATTATTAGTCAGCTTTATTTTTTCATATGTATGAAGGAAAAGTCCTTATCACTTGGCAAAAAGGAATGCAAATATAAAGGAATTATTTTTCCCTTTTGACTAATCAGCTAATGAATTTGCCAGGAGAGAAGCGGGGGCAACACAATATGACATTTTATTTCCATTACAATCTAACTAAAATTACTGCTAGTCTCAGAACTGCAATGAGTCGACAAACTTGCTTGCTCTTCTTTGTACTCACAAATTATACTCATTTATGCCTGGAAACAATTCAGCACACATTCGTTCCAAGGAGTTAAAAACTCTAAAGTATATTTCAAAACTCTTTTCAAGGTTGACTTACTCTCTCTTTTTGAGTTCTACCCTCTGCTTGACAAAGCTTTCCAACTTCCCTAAATGCTGATGTACAAAAATCCAATTATTTGACCAGGTAGGAAAGCTGCTGTTCTACAACCACAGGACAGATGTGAATGTTTGTGCAGTTACATGATGGGTATGCCTTCACAAGGAACAAGAGAGAACAGCTTATGGACATCAGCCACACTGCCAGCCCAGTGCCTTCGAATGTACCTTCCATCAACCTTCCTTAAGCCTGGATTTCTCTCCAAAAGATGCAGGCCTAGTTGCAGGGCAATAACCTGGTAGAGCTCTCCTCAGAAATAGTCAGTAGCCAGAAACTTATCGTGGAGCTGTGCAGGGAATGTGTTCCAGTCAATCTGCATGTCACAGAAGTGGGAAGTGAGGCATGAGGAGTGAGTGTCACAGTCACAGCATGAGAACTTTACAGGCTTTTCTTCTGGAAAGAGAAAAGAAGAATGGTTACAGCAGCTTTTCTTTCTGAAGGCAAGTCTGGACAATAAAGCCTGTTCTCACGTGACTAACTCCAATCTCACACTACAGAGGAGATGGCAATTAGTATTTTCTGTGAGGCTTTGAAGACTTTGCTTGCAAAAAGCAGTCTCCCTCTAGAAAGCACGATAGAGTAGGAATGAGGAAAGATTGGCTGTATTACAGGTGCCACTGTTAACGCAGAGTTCATTGAAATTGTTTATAATAATATTACACTAAACTGTCCTGTAACAAGTGAGCAATTATTATTTTAAGGCAAAAGCAGGTTTTGTGAAGGAAGTACAAGTAAAAAATATTCATCTACCTCTTCTCAATAATCATAATGCAATTTAAAAGCTCTGACATATGCATTCTTAATAAAAATAACATTAGCAGTCATAGGATTGATCCAGTTTTAATAAATGTAATACTTACATTTTCAAATAAAATCAATAGCAGGTGGGTTCATCAGAAATAGGAGACTTTTTTCCCTAGGTAAACTTTTCACTGTGTTTTCATGTCAAAGACATGCAGTATTCTCTCTTGAGAATAATTATAATAATCTTATATTATATATTAATTCTATTCTATTCTATTCTATTCTATTCTATTCTATTCTATTCTATTCTATTCTATTCTATTCTATTCTATTCGTTAATTCCTCTATTTCAGTCATTATTTTATGGATTTTCAGATAATGATTCATTATATTCTTTCATTCCTTACCATGATCAAAATTTCTTGCAAGCATAAAGCAATTATTTCACTTTTACAGCATCTAACCTAAGGATCTCAAAAAGTTTAAAAACAGTCAGCTAATTAATTCTAACAACATGGCTGTAATTTGACAGAGGTTATAACAGTTTTGCTTCAGCCACCAGCAAAATGCCTTATTCTCTGATGTGAAATACAATAGCTGACTGAAAGGTCTCAATAGAACAATATTTTGAGTCTTTTTCTACCCTGTGTTCAGCAGTTTCTCTTAGCCAGTTGTAGACTATTTGGGATCTTACAAAGTCAGACATTAAATGACTTCAGAAAAGATGTATGTTTACCTAGAAGGGGTGAGGAAACACATGGTTCTCTGCCATAAAGAAGGTATAGACTTAAAAAGGCAAAAATTTGAATTTAATCTAGACTATGCATGTTTGGCCAGATGTTCTTTTCATGTTAGCAAAATTAATTAGCCATAGAGTTTGTTACTATTACATTCTGGGACCCCTTAGTACAATTATTGCACTAGTACTGTTACACAATGAGCTTGCAACTGCTAGGTTAAAGTACTAGCACAAGTCAATATGTGTGTGTTTGTAAAAGGCATGATAAATCACGTGCTTCTGGCAAGCACTTCAAAAAAACAGGTTCACTTAGCCTACGTTTGGCACAGCTAATCATAGAATCAACTGCATTTGCAAAATACAGGAGTGCAACAGATGACATTCTTGAAACTCTCATCTGCATTGAGTAAAAACTCCAAA
>VZTB01006127.1:11794-22621 GCA_013397245.1 Thryothorus ludovicianus | reverse complement strand
GGCGGAATCCTTGTGACTTCTATAAACCATCACACCAAAACATAGAGAAGCTAATACCCAATAAACTTCTACTAAACACTCTAAGTAGCCATGTTATGCTGTTAATTTACACTAATTAATTTACACTAACCTCTAGTTTTAGAGGTCGGTGTACTTAAAATGAGTTGACAGAGAGCTGCATGCTTGGCACATTTCCCATAAAAAAGAGATTTTGCTGACTTTGACAAAACAAGGGTATCCTGTTGCGTAGGGAAATATACGCTCCCTAGTTTCTGTATTGCAAACCATGTATTTTGTTATAAAATTGAACTAACGTACAATGAAAAATTTATTTGTTTAAACACAAAATTCTTTTCCCTTGGATGACATTTTTGTTTGCTTTAAGCTCTTCAGAAATCAGTGATCCACTGGTTTGTCCTCCCCCATGTCTCATGAGAACTCTCTAGGGACTGAGTTTCTCAGACCAATTATTCATGTCTGGAACATCTTCCCTAATTTGTCAGCACTCTGATTAATTTGGTGGGTTTTTTGACTCCACTGATTCATATACATTGTGTTGCTGTGATTCCTTTGAGAAAAATACATACTAACATCAAAATCTTCATAGATTCCAAACAGCACTTGAATATGTACTGCAATATGTGTAGCATAGCACGTGCCCTATTGATGGGTCACACTTCCATCCTATGTCAGCTGGTTCAAGCACTAGCAGCCCAATTGAAGCCTTGCTCACAACCAGGCAGTTTAACCTAGCTGTCAGGTGGGCTACACTGCTACAATAAACAGTTAACTAAAGAGTCATCTGTCTTAAAAGCTAAGGAATACTCAGCAGGCAGTATAGGCACACTCTCCACCTGGCAAAAAACACACTAAAGAAATAAAATAAATTTAGTATTTCTGTGAAAACATTGGCATTCCTTAAAGACAACACCAATTTTTCTTCATATATTTAGTCAAAACAACTGAAATAGCTTAAATCAAAACACAAGGCACCCTGCCTTCTCACTTGCTATACTTCATGAAAAAAAGGAGTATCTCAGTGTCTTTCTATTAAATATATAGATATATATTTTAAACTTATATTTCTGACTTTTAGATGCAGTTTCAACTCAGGGAAGCAGCCAATATAAATTTAATTATATGGAAAAGATGGTTTAACTGCAAGGCAAATTCAGTACCAAAAATCCAAAGAAAGCAATCTTCCCTGAAATGTGCACAAATCAATTCTTTGCACTGATTTCAAAAGAGCTGTGTTTTAATACCTAGATTACTAAAATTAGAGTTGATTAAGCCCCATATTCTCTGGGTAAAGTTTTTCTGAAAAACTGATCATCTATAACACACATGTTTAAATTCTTTTTTCTTCTTCCCTAAATGACACAACTACTAGAGCCCCTTAAAGACCTAAAGCTAACCATATTAATCTGTCATATACTGAAAACTTTGACAATTTGAATTCAAAGTAGAATATTAAGGATCAGCAGACACCCTATGAAAATCTTGAAAGAACACATTTTAGACACAATGTTTTTGTATTACTTTTTTCTTCTGAATTTCTTCAACTTTCTTTCTTTCTTTTACTAGGTGATGTGTCATTAATGCAGGTCATGGTCCATACAGTTGAAAGCACTGGGAAGTCATGATTAGACTTACCAGGAACAGCATGACCCAAATCACCTTTTAAAATGATACTGCACTCAAAAACTTGTGTTAACATCCACAGACTGCACCGATCTCATAAAATGGCGTATAAGTCCAAAAGTTAACGTTCTAACCTCCATTCAGATTACCTTTCATTTTTTTAGCAATTTCTTTTTAAGATAAAAAACTGTGTGTGCACTACATCAACATTAAGGAGACTTGTAGAAAAACCTCAGGGCAGTGCTTGAAAGCATCCCTGGGGACAGTCACCAGCAGCAGCTGGTCTTGAACTTCAGTGATGTAATCTCTAGCTGCACAGCTCCTTGAAAGATGCTAACTATTGGCAAAAGGTTAAGCTGTCACAAATACCAGTAAATTGCACCAAGGATAAATTAAGTAAAAAATTAATATGCTCAGCAATTTGTTCTGTAATAAAATGTATAAACATAATTTAGCACATTTATATGAGAGGACGCTATAATACGACCTTCAAGATAAACTGTTTCAGTACAGTTTTTTAAAATGCTCTTTAAAATTTCAACAGATTCATCAGATTCATTTGACAAAGAGCTTTGCATTAGCAAAGATATAACAAGTCAGTAATTTAAGGCAGACAAATGCAAATGTTCTCCACTGCCTACCCATGTAAGAACTGCATCTAGACATCATTCCTCATTCTCGCAGCTCACTTGCCATCTTTTCAACTGCTGCACTCATTGCCAAAGGCTCTCCGAGGAAAAGCCGCTGCAGGGCAGCACCTCCTGCTTTCCCCACATCAGGCACATCAAACTCACACAAAATCACTGTGTCCTTCCCCTCTCCACTGAAGCCACCACTGTGATCGTGTTCTCTGCGTCTCAAACATGAAAGGCAAGCTACAATCCTTTCCACAGAGGACTGCAAGAGAAATGCACAGCAGAGCCAGTAGCTCTCATTGAAATGCTTCCTTTCACTTGCCAGTGCGGATGCACGCTTCTCTTATAGGCAAGATGCTGCGCACACCAGCTGGCTGCACTGCAGCTTCGTTCTTCACCCTTTGCATCCTGTCGCGTTTTCCTCCTCCCAGAAGCCAACAGATGGCAAATTCTCACACAGAGCACCGCTGCTGGCAGTGCAGCGTTCCTGAAGCATTGCTTCTCCCGAAACACACCTTCCTCGTGCACCTCCTTTTAAAATTCCTACAGCAGCATTCTGTTTCTCCTGTTGTCGATATTTTTCCATGTCTGTTTCTGTGGAGATTCAGTGGAGATGGACTGAGATGTTTGCATGTCTGAAATTTTACATCTACTTTATTTTATTAAATTTTACTTTTGTATATTATCTGTATTTATTCTTTTACAAACTGTATAAAATCACTCACAATTCCATCTACAAAGATGCACAGAAAAAACTTGTCATTTTATAGCACAAAATATAACCTTTCTTATGAAAGTAATTTCACATTTGCAGCAGGAGAAACTACCTGAAACATGATATTTGTTTCAATTTGGCTAATATCTCATTATTGTTTACTCCAAAAGCACAAGCCATAGCTGATTTTGAGGTATTTAATTTTCCTCTTGCAGAAGAGCTGGCAGTATACAAACAGTAGCTGATTACGCTCATCAGAACCACTGCCCTTGGTAGCACTGCCACCTGCTGTTCATCTTAATTTTAAATTGTTTCTTGCTCAATAGTTTTAAACTACTGACTTTCTACAGCTAATTTCATCTTATCAATAAGAAAGATACAATCAACATGGATTTTTTTACCACTTTAAACACCACTCATTGTTTCAGTTTCTTTTGGCAGCTGATGCATAATTTTCTTCTCAAATTTTCTTAAACTCACAGAATAATCACACTAAAGAAGCAGGACTTTCTGCCTGCTTTTTGGAAGTGTTTTTTTAGGATTCTGTATGTGTTTCTTAAGACTTTTCACATAATTAAAAATTAAAGTGCAAATCATGTAATTAAAAATTTATTAAATCATCTTGTTTATTTTTTTCAATAAACCTAGCGCAGAAATTCAGGAGATGTTAAAGAAGTTTTATTCTTTAGCAAATAGACCTAGCATGTTATTGTGGGACTTTATTATTTAAGTTAGGCCTTCAGCTGTGTGGTATCTATAGGCATCTCTGAATTTAATCAGAGGGGCTATTAAACAATGAAAGACAGATTACTACAATTCCTTTGTAAATCTCTTTAGAAATTGTCTAGGTTTCTGTACAGAAAATAGTGCAGAAAATTAAAGCATAATTCTATTTCTGAAATTCCAACTTGGCACATATACATACTTTCGTTTTGTAAGTTTGTATATATTTAGAAAAAGAGAGAGAGAAAGAGAGAGATAAGATGTATGTTTATGGGGGAGTTTATTATTTTATTTAATTACATGTTTATCTGTTTAAGCATATAATACCATCCTAAATCTACTACTTAATTTCAGGGGTAATAAGTAAGCCATACTATTACGATGATTGCCTTATACTGTTGATGAGCATATTGTATTGAAAGAAAAATGCTCCTTTCCAGTGCCTGGTCTTGAAGGCTGAATTTCAGGAAAAAAGTTCATCGCTAAATTACTGAAATGAAGAGAGCGGACTGTGGGATAAAAAGCACTGCCAATCTTTTGGGGCAGATGTGAAGATTCAAACTGAGGCCTTGTTTCTGCTCTGCAGTGGATTTCCACAGCAGTGTTTTCGTTGCAGGAGGCTACAAGGGTGGTTTCTATTAGAAAGTGGTCTGTAAGCAGTAGTTTCTGTAAGAAACCATCCAACAGAGCTGGTGCCAGCCAGCTCCAAGACAGACCTACTACTGGCCAAGGCTGTGCCCATCAGTGACAGTGGCAGCGCCCTGGGGATATCTGATTTAAGAAGGTGAAAAAGTTAGTGCACCAAAGGAACTGCAGACAGAGAGGGGAGTGAGCATTTGTGACAGAAACAGCTCTGCAGATACCCAGGTCAGTGGAGAGGGAAGGATAGAAGATTCTTCAGGCACTGAAGATGGATTCCATCTGCAGTCTGAGGAGTAGCCCATGGTGAGGCACCTGTGCCCCTGCAGCCCATGGTGGGCCATGGTGGAGCACAGATCCACCTGCAGCCCAAGGACAACCCTTTGCCAAAGCATTTGGATGTCTGAATGAGGCTGTAACCTTGTGAGAAGACTAGCAGGACCTAGGAGGACCTCTGGCCCCATGGAGAGAGGTGCCAGGCTGGAGCAGGTTTCTGGGCAGGATTTGTGACCCCAAAAGGGACCCAGGCTGGAGCACTGCATTCCTGAAGGACTGCAGACCATGGAAGGGACCCATGCTGGAGCAGTCCATAAATAACTGCAGCTTGTGGGAAGAACTCATACTGGAGAAGTGCATGCAGCAGGGGAAAGATTTCCTCCCCTGAGGAAGATGCAGCAGCATGGACCATAGCTCCCATTCCTGTCTCACTTGCACTGCTAGGGACAGGGACAAGCATAAAGAGTCTGAATAAAGTTGAGAAATTAATCAGGGAGGGATGGGAGAAAGCTATTTTTAAGATTTGTATTTACTTCTCATTATCCTACTCTAGTTAGATTGGTAATAAATTAAATGTATTTCCCCAAGTCTGTTTTACCCATGACAGTAACCAGCAAGTAAGTGATCTGTACCTGTCTTTATCTCACCCCGTGAAGCCTTTCATTGTACATCGTCTCCTCTGCCCAGCTGATGAGGAGAGAGAGGTGAGCATCTGGCATTCAGGCAAAGTCAACCCACTACATATTTTTATGGGAATTCTTTCTTCTTCCCACTATGATGACTGTAAAGAATCCCTATACTGACAAGGAAGTGTAGATAGACAGCAGAGGGACTGGGCTGACCAAGCAAGGACATTTTCAATGTTAAGAGTATGGGGATATAAATTACGTGTTAAGAATACAATCAGCAGTTATATGGTGAGAACAATAATTAGGTTCAGCCGTCTCTTTTGGAGAAAAGACAGAGGAGAACATGAAAGAGTTGTACTACGAGTGACATGAAATAGGTGAGAAATGACTGCTCACTCTATTCCAGTACAGCAAGAATCAAAAGGGCATACTAGATGGCAGGTTCAAAGCAAAAACAATACCAGCAAAAAAGCCTGATTTTTTACAAAAAACTTGCAATTAAGCTGTGGAGTTCCTTGCCATAGAATGCTGCGGATGCTAGAAATCAATGATTTTGAAAAAAAACCTACATTTTTAAAACCCTTTCTAGAAAAGATCATTGGCTGTTAACAACTATGTATGCTACCTCCAAATAATTTTGCAAATTATTGAAAGCAGGTGTACGGAAGAACTCTTGCAATCTTTAATACAACGAGATATGTTCTTAATCACTGCCAAAGAAGTCATAAATACCTCGGACTTTAAAAACTGAGCAAACACCATCCTGAAAGCAAGCCAAACTGTCTGGAGAAAAGTAGAAGAATAGGAGATGACAATTGAACAACACCAGCCTGGATGTAGCAATTGGAGCATCTACATTGAAAACATAATTTTAATTGGGTGGGACAAAATTATGGAAGTTGTGTAAAATGATGAATAGTGAGAAAGAAGTGTAATGAGCATGAAATCTGTCATAGGAATCAAGACTGCAGACAAGTAGATCCAGGAGATGGGCAAATAGTTTAACCTGGCAGTACAAGATGTTCCATCATGGTTACAATAAGGGTACGTGGAAATGAGTGTCAGTATTTTTAAGGATATCTGGTCAAGGACCTTTTCCAGTGCAGCAAATGAGAAAAGGAGGAAGCCATACACAGGAACACACAGGGACAGAAACCTGACCACCAAATGATAAGAAAGGTCGTGATAACAACCTGGTCTGGTCAGTCACATGAATTGATAAGGAAACATGTGAGGGCACAGGAATGTTTATTCCAGAAATGTTATCTTCACTGGGAACTTGGTCAGTTGGCAAACCAAAGGAACAGTGGTAAGCCCGGAAGCAAACTGTACTGACACACACCTGACTAAGCAAATACATCACCAGTGACTGTAAACTAACCTTGCCAGTTAAAATAGCTGCTGAGCAACTACAGCCACCACTCTAACAAAACTCATCTGGCATTTTCAGCTAGTCAGCTTGCAAATCCAGGTGTCCTCTGGTCATTCTGCAAATCCACAGGCCCTGAACCATGTGGAGTGAGGGAAGCAATAGAGCTATGGAGGGACAAGCAGGGAAAGGGAGAGCAAGGAGGAACAGAGATAAGATAGACAAAAAGGATAAAAAGGGGTCCAGTTGTCTGTAAAGTACTGCTTCTCAGTACCTTTGTCTGGCTTACTCCTGCACCTGATGACAGGCCACAGTCTCTCATCTTCTTGCATTTTCTTATTAAAAGTTCTCTTACCTTCCCCTCTACATAATTGTTTGCACTGTCCCATGCATGTGCATGCTGCAAGAACTCAGTGCCAGGTACCTGGAGGGACCTGCCTGTGTGTGAATGGAATGTGGTGCCAGCCACTGAAGTAAATCTGAGAACATGGGTGTCCCTGGCCTGTGGCATCAGAGACTTGGAGTGAGGAGGGGGATGCCAGTACGAGCTACAGAGCAAGAAGGGGCCTCTCCTGTCACAGGCAGGAATACTGCTTGCTTCCAAAACATATGCTGGGTGGCACTGGCATGAGCGAGCGAAGTTAACACCGGTGGCTTGAACAGGACCACAGGTCACAGGATATGTTAATATGATCAAAACAAAGAATTAACCCAGAGGATGAATAGTTTTATTAAAACTGCTTTGAAGATCAAAATCTTTTTGTTCCACTATTTCCCACAAATATATTGAAAGTCACTTTTTTTTTCCCAAAACAAGAAAACTAGTTCCCTAATTTTAAAATATACTTAAATTTAAGGGAAGTCATCTTTAGAACTTGAAAAAAGCCGCATGAAGACAATAATGATTAAAACAAAAAAAAAGTTTGCATGTATCATATCATTTCAGTTTGAAAAAAAATGCTCTCAGATATTCCTAATGACAACTCTGGGCCTCAGAGTCTACAGAAAAGGAAGAGTAACAGCTATTTCAACTCAAATTTGCTGCAAACATGACTTCACTGATCATGAGGAAGTACTTGCAAACCAGACACTGAGAGATTATTAAAACCACTTTTATTAATCAACTCTTATTAAACAATTCAAATACCAACTCAGCCATCACCTGAGAAATTTGAGAAACTAAATTAACCTCTAGAACTCAGGGTGCCATGCTTCCAAATTCATAAGCGATCAGTTAAACCCAACTGCTTAACAAATGGAACCAAATTAGAATAGGGAAAAAACTGAAAACCCAAAAATGATTTGGAGAAGAACTAGAAAATCTTAATCTTCATCAGTCACAAAGCATATATAGTAATCTTACCCATACTGTAATAGTTTTGCCTCATCCCCACTCTAGACACGCTACTTCTTTTCCTGTAGCCTTCAGAGTTTCTCAGGTTCTGGAGACTCCAGCAGATTACTACACCATAAACACTCCCCATTTGGACTGCACTTTGGGCTAGCTCATTGGACTGGTACATTTTAAATGCCTTCATCTTTCCCCAGCAAATCAAGATTAAGCAAGTTAAGCAAGATGTAGGAGGGGAAAATGGGGCAGTGGTCAGACATTCAATCTCACAGAGGAAGCAGTTGTCCCTTTCATAGCAGTTGTCTCTTCAGAAAAGTCACTTGATGAAAAAGTAAGCTGCTTGTGCTTCTGCCTTCCAGCTCTCCATATTGTGCATACTGTCTCCACAAATTTAATTCAGGCACATTTATTAAGTTCCAGCACTCACCACCTCCCACCCTCACTTCAGTTGCTTGGTTTGTTTCATAACCATCATATGACAAACCATTCACTTTTCCGGAACACATTCTAAGCAGATTTGTACTTCTACGCACCTGTTCTCTTGTCAGACACAGCGTGTATTGCAGTACATTCCACAGCCAAAAGAAACTTCCTGTTCAGCTGACTGAAAGCATTTTTATTTGAAAGAATTCCTACTTTCCCTATTCTCTAGATTGCTAAGGTCCAGAGTTAGTATTACAAACAGTATTTTGGGAGTTTTAACTGAAATTAACTGATACATGTAAATGGATTTTTTAATAATAAATACTGTCATACAGCTTTATTACAGTTTTATTACAGCTCCTTCCCACAAGAAAGTAAAAACTCCCACCAAAAGGAGTCCATCTCTTCAATACCAAGAAACTCATATTTAGACCAATGGATGCTTTGGATCAGGCCCTTTAGCATTTGCCCAATTGTTTCCTGAGGAGAACAGCTTGGAAACTAATCAGGGAGATGCTTAGGAAAGACACTAGTTGTGTTGTCTCAAAGTCCTTATTTACGGCTCCAAAGGATATTATTACAAAATGCTGATGTGCCAGATAATACTGATTTCTGCTTCCCTCATAACAACTTCGACTCCTTTAAGACAAATCAAAATTTTATTTTGAAACTAAGAAGTGCGAGAAGCATAGCCTATTATAATGCACTAATCACAATGTACATAAACTAAAATATTTGAAAACACAGTCCTTTCACACATCCAGTGTCTTATTTCTCTCACTTTCAGTGAACAATTTAAAATCAGAGCAGCATCTTTTAAATTTTACCCAGCATATCAACTCTGAAAAACAGAGCTTTGATGAAACATGGGTGGAATTGAGGTTAAGAATGAAGTTCAAGCCCAAATGAAGAATTAATAAACCTTCTGTCATATTGTTATTGTTTTACTGAGAAGAACTAAAAATAGGTAATTCTTGTGTGTAACCTTCCCCAACACTAAAATGGGTACAATCCAGATTCTCACTCCAAGGAATCTAGATGATATGAATATAATGGAATTTTACATTTTTTTAAATAATTCTATTAACCTAAATGAGAGTTATCAGGGTCTTTTTAAGACATAGACCTCAGCACAGTTTATTAACTCAAATAAGGAGATTTAGAACGTAACTCAGACCAGGCAGAAGCACAGTCATCTCACTTGTTGCAGGCACTCCAACACTTATTTTGCCCAATCACTGCTCCCAATAGGACTTAGGTACATTCTTTACAGCACATGCAATTTTTTTTCTAAAGGCTGCAGCACCATTTGAATAGGCCACCAGGGCATTCAGATACTACCCCCTGACTGCTGCCCGCAGCAATCAGCAAGCATTTTGAAAATATTATCATTAGTCACTATCAACATGGAGGCATCTCTTTCAGGATCAGAGTAAATCAGTGATGCTGCATTCAATTCCATTCTCACACTGACAACCTCAACTCCTGAAACCTTGCAAATATACCTTTACAACCCCACTACTGAAGAGCTAACAGACTCAGTAAAGTCGAATGAATACTGGCCATTTAAAAAAAAAAAAAAATAAAGCCAATACAGGCTTTATTTTCTACAAAATTCAAGAACCATGGCACAGCTAAATCTAGCACGACTTTGACCCTCTCAGTGAGTTTTACTTAGCTCTTGACTACACTACAGCTAAAAACAGCTTTTAAAGCAAGTTACCATTACATATTTCCATTCTAAATAAACATTAAATTACTCTTATAAAATTCAGCTCAGTGATTATTAAATGGAGATCTACATAATAGCAAGCATTTTTAACCTCTTATCCAGCAAAGTAACTACATCTGTTAGTAGAAGCAAAATATTTTCAGACTCAGAAGTTGATATGTTACAACTTTAAAATCACATTCAGTTTATTATAGTTAGAAGTATTTTAAACAAGAAGTATTTTAAACAAGTTGCTTTCGCAAGGATACACTGGAAGATGGCACAGATCCCACCAGATGTACTTAAAATCGCGGACCTTGGGAACTTCTGACATGATGTCAGGACTCAGAGAGTGTTTCTCATCATCAGCAAGACATAAAACCTGCTTCATTATATTATTTATTCCTGTCTGTACCTTACTAAACTTCTGTGATACTCTTGAATCAAAAATTACACTGCCCTTGAGTAATAGATTATGTAGATGTACACATATACCTANTATCTCAAAACATTAAAACAAAGATTTGTATGAGTTAGTTACTCACATTTTAATACAAATCCAAGTGGGAAAAATAGTAATGTAATACTGATGAAAGAACTGTATTTAGCTTAACCTTTGCATTCCAGCTTTAGGCGATTGGAATAACTGCAACCTGTTTTGCAAGATTAACCTGTACAGTACAAACCTTTTACTCTGACCTTTCAAAAGCATAGC
>VZTB01006125.1:60710-71351 GCA_013397245.1 Thryothorus ludovicianus | reverse complement strand
CCAGGAGAGGCTCCCTTGGGAGGCTCGGGGATTCCGGGGTTTCTTCTTTGGTACCCGAGTAGATGGTGAGGATCATTTCGGGTGAGGTGGGGTGTTAATAAGGTCCCAACGCATCAGCTGCTTATACGAGCAAAAATCTCACCCCGCGGCAGAAGAAGCAGGACCAGGTTGGGTTGCAGTGACAGCAAATTCCCTCCTGTAAGCAGCAGCTCCAACCCTCCTCCTCTGAAGCCCAGAGACAGCAAGCTAGCAGCTGCTGCAGCCCCGTCTTTTACCTGCCCAATTGTCCCTGTATCTCTGCCACTCCGAGAGAGACCCTCAGATAAGTACAGCCAGACGCCCTCCTCCCCTGAGCTTGGCCCTTCTTTTGCCTCTCTTAAGTATCTGGTCGTTTTTGTTCCTTAGCAACAAAAATGGGGAGAAATTCCCTAAGAGAAAAGAAAAAACCCTAACCTCCAACATGCTATTATAAGCAAATCACTCTGTAGAAAAATGACAAAGTTGAATTGTGGAAAGTGGGGAGTCCTGACTAAGTGCTGAGCACTGACCCCTCAGCATCTTCTTTTACTCCTGTTGAGATGGGGGGAAATATGAAGTGTTTTTTGAATTAAATTTTCATTTCTTTCTGATCACATGAGCCCAGGGTCTGGTTCCAGTACAAGAGTCTAAAGCGCCACACTTAGAAGTTACTTGCCTTCCTGCCACAAAGGAGGGAAAAATTCCAAGCAGACCAGAATTCTCTCTTTCCAGTCTTGGTTGACATTTCCCCCAGTGTGATACAGCTTGAATTCTGCCTCTTTAAAGAATATAGTTTTTCAGAACTCCCATCAAGAAGTAGATGCTGGATTCAGAAAAAAAAAATACACCCTCTACACATTACAGTGTTATGTCTTGTCTTGAAAAAAACCTTTGTCTTACAGTCTGCTATTTGCTTTAAACCCACAATTGTGTGCCAAGTTCCTCTTTGCCCTTTTTAACATCTCAGCAAACTTTCTCGTAGTGCATGAGGAAGGTTTAAGCCATGACTCATGGTATATCATTCATTTTCTCTACTTGCTTTAGTGCTTTCTGTCCCGACACTGCTGGAAACAATTTTATTCAATGAAAGATGGAATTCAGGAGCACAACTCTGTGGTAGGTATGAGGGTATGAGTGCTTCTTCCAGACTTGGAGTCATTGCTAGCAATTTTTTGAGCACTAATGCTGAGGCCAGACTGAATTTGGACTGATAGGAAGATGTAATGTGATAGATGTTCAATCCTTTCTCCTTCTTGAAATTAATGACAATATCTGAGGGTATCAATGAAACACTGTCTGTCTGTTTGAGCAAGATGAAGAACATGAGGCAGAGGGAGAGTCAGACAACTATAGGAAAGATAGAAATAATTCTATTCAAGATATACAAGTAAAAGAGTGTAAAATGAGAAAGGGGAGAGCATGGCAGTAGCTGCTAAGAAACCAAAGCAGTTAAGAAATAGCAGTGGAAATCCTGCATCTCCAGATTTATGAAAATGTCAGAGTCATTATGAAATCTCAGATAGCATCAGAAAATTTGTTACACCCAAACATACAGGAAACTGGTCAATGAATGAGAAAGTGCTCTGCATCAAAGGGTACACAAGGTTTTCCTTTGTCTTTATTACATACTGGAAGCAATTCTTTCATTTATCTGGTGTGAGAAACACTCCAGAGCTAAACAGAGCCTGTCTCTACTGTCTGTGTCTGACATCTCAAAAATTTATTCTTATCCCGTGCAGTCAGATATGTTGCAAGTGTCTTTGAGCTAGAGCTTCAATACAGAGTTCAGGGCTCTTCCAAGTTCCTGACTTTGTATCAGGGTGGGACCTGTACCTGCAGCAGCTTCCTCCTCTGCTCCACCTTCCACAAAGGGAAAACCTGGGAGACTAGGCAGGGCAGAAGCTTCAGTGTACTCTGATCAGGTTCCCAACCTGAATGCCCAGAAATTGCCATGCTTCTCTGTTTTCCCAGCCAGGTAAGACTGACACATCCCTGTACCATCCCTTTATCAAACACTAAATTATTTTGTCTTGGTATAACAAATCCATTCTGCCTGCTCAAAACAGAAGGAGTTTATTGTAAAATTGTTTTGGGTAGCAAAGACCTGCTAAGGTCACTAATGAAAAACTAATTGCTAAATATTAAGAGATGAGTCACCATATTGACCACGGTTCAATACTAAATCCCTATCATAAGAAGGATCCAAAAGGACCAGTATTTAAACAGATGCCAGAACAACTGAAACGTGTGTTGCACTCCCTGAAAAACACAGCTGGTGAGTGGGCACTCAGCTTTTGCACTTCCCTTTCTTCTTTGATGCTTCCTCTCCCCATCTCACCCCCAAATGATTCTCTTCATTTTAGAAGAGAAAGGAAAAGTGAACATACATATTCTGTTAACAAGGAGAGATTGGTGTCAGGGATGAAAGTGTACAAGTGTCTAGGTTACTGCTAAAGAAAAATACTTTCTAAAATATGTAGAAAATATCAGGTATTATTATTGATGCACATTTCAGGAAGTATATTTAAAAAAAAAAAAGTTACTGCAATACAGTTGATAACAACACTATGAAAATATCCAGTAACACTAGAAGGAAAAAAAAAAAAAAACAAAATAGTGAAGAAAAACCAAAAACCCCACCACAAAAACAATAAAACAAAACAAATCCCAAAGCACACAAACTCTTGAAACATTCAAAGCTTCTAAGCCATTTTCTAAAAAAATCTGAGTGCTCAACTTCATGAACAAAGGGGATTTACATCTGGTTTATAATATCAATATTAGGCAAAAGCTTAAAAGAATTTCTAAAATATGACAGATCCACAGATGATCATATCAAATCACAAGAGAAGTGAGCTAACCCAAAAATGCTTATACAGAGGCTTTCAGCATTCTTAAAATATTTTTTCCGGTCTTAAAACAATCAGAGTTTATAACTAGTCTTTCACAAATTTGCTAGTGCTGGAAATGGAATGTTAAAGACAGAAGTTCACTCAAAGTGCACAGCTTGAAGCTCAGGGGTACTTTTTTGTTTGCTCGGGGTAAGACAGAGCCCATAGAGACGACACGGACAGCGTGGGGCAGGAGCTGGAGCTGGGACAGGGGCTGGAGCCTGTCCAGCAGCAGTTCGGCTACAGTTTGCAGACAGGCGCCAAAATTTAAAACACGCACTGTACTGTACTGCAACTCCCAATTGTGGCTGGAACAAAGAGCAGGAGGCGGATGGGACAAGATCCGACCTCCCTGCTAGCAGCGACCACAGGACCCTGGGATTTGTAGTCTCTGCTCTCTGCTTCCTTTCCAGATTCAGTCAGAAAACTGAGTTTCACGCTAAATCGCATATCATATCATCAGATCTCACTGGCAGCACCCTGGCGGCAGTGAGCCTCATGTAGCGAGGTTGTGCCTTTAAGAAAGTGCACGGGGAGTGATCTTTCTTCCATTTTAGCCGTCATTCATAAACACCCCCCCGGAGAACCCAGGGACACCCACAGTTCCACAGACTGGTGTGGAAATTCCCACTCTTGCCTTTCGGTAGGAGATGGAGGGGAAGGGGCACTCAGTGCTGTCCCGAGGGAGGTGATGCCCGAGCAGATGGGACAGGCACTTTGCTGTGTCACAGCAGCCAGGACAAATCCTTTTGTATCAGATGCACATTTTGAGGAAAATGCATTCAGGTGAAAACCGGTGATTTACGCAGTGGTTGCTAGAGAGACTTAGAGCTATTTGCCCACATGGATATTGAGCATCCAGAATTCCTGAGTTTATTCCAAGGTTTTCCAGTTTTAGTTGTACCTGATATTAGGATTTCACATGAAGATCGTTTTACTTCTATTTTGAGACCAAATACCTACTACCTACTTTTTCATCCTGGATCTCTAAATTTTCGCATTGTATGCTGTATTTTCTTGCTGTCTTTCTTGTTTCTTTATCCAGACCTATACTCCACCTTTGCAAAATGCTTTTGCTACTTTTTCTCCTTGCTCTTCAGACAGACGACAGACTTTTCAGTCTGTTTTTCTGATTTCTTTTTCTCAGCCCTCCCTTGTAGCTGAAAGACACAAGGCCAGGAACAGCTTTGAGAAGAGTAATCCAGTTTACACTACTTAATGTGCAAGAACTGACAGAATTTGGAGGTTTTGGGAAAAATACTACTCCAAGTATTCAGGAAGAGAAAACTTTTCAGTGGATTTTAGTCTGTATGAAGTTTGACTACACAGCCAAAGAACCTCACTCATTAGGTACTCCTAAAATCATCAACCTTGGGAACATCCAATCCATGTTTTCTTCATTTCAGCACAGAGCTGGACCCTGGCCTGTGCAGAGACGACAGAAAACAAGGGCAAAATCACACAGCGCACAGGCGGCTGTAGACGATATTTTAGCGAACTACAGTGAAAATACAAATATACCCTCTCAGGGAACCTATCACCCCACAGGCCTGAGCCCCGCGGGGGATCCGGGCTGCTGTTCCGTCAGGAGCAGGTAAGGGTCAGCCCTGTCGGTCGCTCCGGTCCTTTCCGCTGCTGCCACTAAATCCTCTTCGCCTCAGAAGCGGCCCGACGCCCGGCTCTGTCCGTGACGCGCGGCGCGGGCCGCGGGGGCGCAAAATGGCGGAGCCGCGCGGCCATCTTGGCGCGGGACTGCATGTCCCAGGCGGCGCCGCGGTGTGAGGGGCCGCCCGCCCGCCATCTTAGCGCTCCCTCCCCCGGTGCGGCGGGATTGAATGAGTCGCTGCCCGAGCGCCCGCCAGCCCAGCGCCATGTCAGGTACTCCGAGCCGCGGCACCCCCGGCGGGACCCCGCTATCGCCGACCCGTATCTCCCGACTACAGGAAAAGGAGGAACTGCGGCAGCTCAATGACCGCTTGGCCGTTTACATTGACCGTGTGCGGGCGCTGGAGCTGGAGAACGACCGGCTGCTGCTGAAGATCTCGGAGAAGGAGGAGGTCACTACCCGGGAGGTACGGCCGGAGTGGGGGGCGAGCAGCGGCTGCCTGTGGGGCGCCCTCCCGCCTCCGTCCCCGGGCGGGTCCGCGAGGCTGTGCGGACCCAGCACCTACCCGCGCAGCCCCTCGGAGCAGCCGGAGGCTCTTTGGCTGCAGTGTCGCGCTCAGGGGCTACTGGCGACGCGTTTAAGGCGGCTCAGGCCGGAATTAGGCGCTAGCAGGAGCCCGTGCGGGTGGCAGAAGTGGAGCGGGGCGGACGCGGCGCTGCGGGCGGTGTTGGCGGCTCCCGGACCGGCCGGGCTGCAGCGCGGAGCCGCTGCGGGTCCCTCGGCCGCGGGCGGTCTGAGCCTTCCGGTGCTCCGCGCCCGCAGCACACGCGTGCTCTGGTACCAGGGTGTTGGGTGTCCCCTACGGCCTCTGTCTTGACGGCTGATGCAATGGGACGGGAGATTTGAAAGGGTTTAAACTGACTTTGCCTCACATCATAGGAGATGTTTTACAGACCCTGTAAATACTCGGAATCAAATCCCTGTAAACGACTCTGATTTGTTTTCTCGAATTTTGAAAGCAAAACTGGATGATTCTTTTTCCTAAGCCTCGCTTTTCTGTATTCTGTGGTGTCTGTTAGCCCCGGGACTCCCCTTCTGGCGGAAGGATGGAGTCAGTGACACTCTGTGGCCGGTCCGGTTCTGTGCAAGCCCAAACCCCCTCAGCAAGGTGTGGTGTCCCGCCGCTGAGATGGTGTTAAACTGCTGTGGAAAGCCTGTCAGTCACAGCCTGGCCTGTAACTTCTGGGATGTGATGGATCGCTGAGCCACCGTGTAGCTTTTAGTTATTTTTTCTTTTCCTTTCTTCACCCCTTAAGATGCTGATTTGATGATACTTGGGGTGTTGGGAGGAGGGCTTGATTTAATTTAGTTTAAGCCGAGCAGATATGATAATGTCTTATTTGGGGACTGTTTGGAATACCTGCAACCAGTGCATGTACCCCAAAACCGAAGTAACTTTGAAGTCCCTTTGTATCACTTAATGATATATTGTAACTTCCATGCTTTCAAAATCGCTACCTATTTCTAAGTATGAAACATCACTTGTGTGAAACCGTGCTATAAGCAAAATAAACACATCTAATTTAGGGAACTTCTAAGCTGTAGGTCGCTGGATGCTAGAAGGAGTATCCCTTTGAAATGCAAGAGGCAGAATATAGTTCCATTGACAGCACACATGTAGCAAGAGGACAAGGAGACAACGTAGATATAATTTCATTACACTTTTAACATGAGCATAAAACAGCAGTTCTATGTGCTAGCAATTATGAAAAGTATTCTGATGCAGTAATCAGAAAATAAATTTGAGAATATTGATAGAAACCTTTTGATTCCTTTGCTCTTGAGCTTTCCTTCTCAGGTGTTTTAGTCTAGACTTCAAAAAAGTCTTTATGCTTAGACATATTATAAAAAACTTTGTCAGGATTCATCAAGCTCTTCTTTGGCACTGATGGTTTGGCTTCTCTCTGGACCACCTTTGTTAAATACTTTCCCCATCCCTTTAGGAAGGTCTATTTATTCTTTACATATGTCCACAAAAGGAAACTTTGTAGTTTTATTGTTTTAGGGTTGGATAGTGGACATTGGTGTAGAACTGTGGAAGCAGTAAAACTTCACATAGTTGTCAGATTTTCCATTTACTGGAATGGGAAAATCCTGTCCTTTCACTTTTGGGACCAATCTAGTAAACTGGATTTTCTGCTGACAATTCAATTTTCTTATTAACCACTGGAATTTGCATTCATAAAATTATTAAGCTTAGTGTGAAATAAGATATTAATTAAACTCTCCAAATCCCACAGTCCCCCCAAACAAAACCCAAAGCAGCTCTAACTTCTGTGTAGAAGCACAGTTAAACATAGTCCAGGGAAATTTGCATATTGTTCTCTCTGGATTATTCTTTGTGTATGAAAGCATCTAAGCTCTACATGCTTATAGGAGACTTATTTTCTTTTTCCACAGTGTTCAAAATGAAAATTTGCATTGGTTGTCCTCAACTATGTGTAAAATTGTGTCTGATCTTACTTATTATTTATAAAAGCTGACTCAATAGTCTATTGTTTTTGGCTTTTCTTTGGTAATGGCAGAAAACATCACCTGCCACTGTGGTAGGTGGTGTCATGCACATTGTGGGAAGCAGACAGGAGGGGCTGCTCACCAGTGGGCTATTGGTTACTACCTGAGGCTTTTGCCTAGAGAGCAGATGATGGGGTCCATGATCAAAGGATAGCTATGGCAAGCAGTAGACAGAACCACGTTTACCATGAGAGAGATGTTTGTTCTTTGCTTGTCACTCCAGTTTCCCATAGGGACCATACCTGAGCTGGGTGAGACTGTTATTTACTGACATGACATATCCTGAGGTGACCATTCCTGACACCCCCTGCCCCCACCCTGCATGTATGGGGACAGTTTTGATCTGTGCTCAAAGTTTCAGTTTAAGGTAGTGTCTTCTGGATAAGAGAAGTTCTACTGATGCTGATCAGGCAAAGACTGTAGACACTGTTCTGCCAGAGATTCTATGAGCTCAGAGTTCGTAAGTTGATTGGGATGTTCTTTTCAATCACCAGTTTGAACAAAATTGCAGAAAACAGTCATTTGCTGTTCTATGTGGCAATCTCAGCATGGCCTTAGAACAATATCATTCCTGTTATTTTTTTTGGTGAACACAGGTCTGCTGTCTCTTAACAGCAGAGAAAAGGAGCTTTGCAATTGACTCATCTTCAGTTCTTTATTAATTATAGCCTTTTGCCTAACTCTCTCCAATGCTGCTTTACCTTTACTTGTGTGCAGTAGCACCTAGACAAATAAAAAGTGTATACAGTAAGCCCTCAGACAGATGTAAAAAAAAAGTTTGCAGATGTGACTGGGGGAACCTCTAACTGTCCTCATTCCTTCTCTGTTTGCTTTCCTCCAGCACTGCCCTTGTGTAGGTTAGCCTGTGACAGAAGAGAAACTGAGCTCATCCCATTGTTTTTGTACATCCTTAGTACACGACTGATGCTGTTCTCACTGTGTTGGGGTCACTAGTTCAATAGCCTAATCTGCGAGGCTGGGAGAGGAGATACTGGAAGAGCTAAGAGAACAGTCCTAGAGCTCTCCTCAATTCCCTTTTACTTACTCCCTGCCCTCCGCTGCAGTGCTTATGGTTGAAGCCTTCTGGAACAGATGTTTTGATGGGGACGGAAGGGATTACTGCACTGTTCTGAGGACACTCCACTGTGCTCACCCTCTGAAAGGAGAATTAGAAAAATAAGATCTTTGGGAGCCTCAGCTGCTGATGGCAATTGCCTTTGTGACAAAAGAGTATCTATGGGGGTTCCCTCTTCACCTGTGTCTTCCCATCTCTGTGGATGTGAGTGCAGGTGGCTGTGACCTCACATGGTTTCCTCTTACCTGCCAGTGTTGGAGCTACCATGCCCTTTGTGTGCACCATGTGTGGTGACCAGAGCTACTGTAATGACCAGGATATGAGGGCCTGGTATTGCTTCATATTATATATATTTTCATCATATTATTATATACATAATGTATATACATATATATTATCATATTGTTATTACTTCATATTATATATATTATCATCATAATTGCCCCCTGCAAAATACATGCTCAGATACTGCTGTGGACATTGGGTCACTCAAGTCACATCCTCTAAAATATTGTGTTAAATGGCTTTCTGTCACTGTAGACATCATCTAACAGGTGACATAACACACATCTTCATTGTTCTCAAGAACTTGACTGATATTCTTGGTGAATCTGAGCCATAGCTGACTAGCAGTCTGTCAGTCTGTAACTGGCTATAACTGAGCCACACCTGATGGAAATACACTTGTGTTTTGCATAGTAATGTATGCTAATGAAGTTAATGTTTCATCACCAAATTTGTCTGGAGTCACTTGTGGTTGGCTGGAACGTGTTTCTTGCCTAGCATGTTGGTTCAGTTCCTTCTTGACGTTTTTCAAGTCTTCACTGAGTGACATCGCACAGCTTTTCTCAGGTGATTGCTTTGGGAGGTTCTGTGTCAGTGTGTCTGCCCCTTGACCCCCCCACTTAGTGAGCTTTGAATGCTCTCAGCACAGGTAGGTGAGAGCATCCAGCAATTGTGTCTTTCAGAGTCTGCTGTGGAAACATCTCTGTTTTCTTTTTCTATTTCCTTCTTCCCTATGTTGCCCAATTACAAACTTGCAGGCTCTTTTGCCGGCAAAAGATGGGGGAAAAAAGTGAAAGCATGTTTGTAGAGCGGTATGGGTGTCTAGGTTGGCCTGCGGGTGGGAAGATTTATGCTTGGGTGCACATGGACATGAAGTGGATTGGGCTGCAGCATGTCCTTTTGTTTTCTGCTGAACTCTATTTTGAGATTTTAGTTTTATCTTTTCTGTCACCTTCAGATGGGGTTTCCATTTTCACAATTGAGGGATCCATTTGCTGGCCTAACCTGTCACCTGGGAATGTTCATTATTGCTTCCGAGGGCTCATGTTCTGAACATTGTAGAGAGGCTGTTGAGGCTCATGTGACTGTATGAGTTTTATCTCTTCTGCTCTTCAACAAAGGGACCAGCACTAGTGGCAAGAGGGACCTGAAGAGTATCAAACATAACTACGTGGCTCTGGGTGATTGTTGGAGGCTAGAGTTTGTTTGGATTTTTATTTTTTTTCTTTCTATCTTTCTTTCTCTTACTGATTTTTTCTCCCATTTGCTGCCTAAGAGACTGGAACTGTAGGTACTTGAGAAAGACTAAGGATGTTGCCAAGATGGGGAAAAGTGGTTGCAGCTGGCTGTGGTCTCTAAGCTGAGGGGCTTTCTCTTGAGAAGTGCAGAGACACTGTGAGATTTTGGCTGGGGGTTGAGGAGCTGGGCTCAGCTCTTTGCTTGCCCTCGGGATCAGAGGGGAGACAGTTGGGCTGCTGCTACTGTGAGGACAATTCACTGCCTCCACTGAGTTCTGTCCTGCACTGCTTCTGCTACCATGGATGAGCCTTTGCTCGCAGGAGCAAACTCTGGGAACCGGGACTTTTCAACACCTGACCCTCACAGGCTAGGACCTCACCATCTACTGGGGTGCCCCAGGAGAAAACTCAGAACCCTGTGCCCTCTGAAGGAGTGTCTCTGGCTGCCACTGCCCAGCCTCACGCTTCCCGCTTTTTGCTACCCTGTAGACATCCCAGGTCTGCCCAACCCCTGCAGCTCCTGGCACAGCTCCTGAGTTTTTGCTACACTTTGTTTGCCACCCTGGCTGTGCCTGCCTCTGCTGTTCCAGCTTGCTGCTCTGAGGTTCCTGCTGCAGTTCATTCAGCTTCACAACTGGTGCTGAGTCCAGCTGTACCACTGAGGGTTTGCAAAGGAAGCCCCTTCTCCCCTTCTCTCACCCGCCATTGCCGCGTGGAGAGGCGGCCGAGCCCGCGCCACAGCGCCCCCTGCAGGCGGGGAGGAATCATCGCACCCGCCCTGCCCGGCTGGGAGCCACCAGCGCCCCTGCTGGCTGTGCCCGGAACTGCACCCAAGGGGAAAGTGCCTGCAGCCGAGAGGCCGGGACTGGGTCTGTGCTTCTGGCTGGGACTGGGTCTGTGCTTCTGGCTGGGACTGGGTCTGTGCTTCTGCCTGGGACTGGGTCTGTGCTTCTG